>JANJXV010000056.1:1967500-2015000 GCA_024803745.1 Megascapheus bottae | reverse complement strand
ACCATAACCTAACCCTAACCCTAACACCTAACCCTAACCTAACCCTAACACTTAAACTTACCCTAACACTAACCCTAACCCTAACCCTAACCCTAACACTTTCCCTAACCCTCACCCTAATCCTAACCCTAATTCTTACCCTTACCCTAACCCTAACCCTTACCCTAAACTTAACCCTAACCCTAACCCTATCCCTAACCCTTACCCTTACCCTAAGCCTAACCCTAAACCTAACATTAACCCTAACCCTTACCTTTAACCTAACCCTAACCCAATCCCTAAACCTAACACTTTCCCTTACCCTAACCCAAACCCTAAACCTAACCCTAACACTAACCCTAACACTTACCCTAGCCCTAACACTAACCCTAACCCTTACCCTAACCCTAACCCTAACCCTTACCCTTTCCCTAACCCTAACCCTAACCCTAACTCTAACACTAACCCTTACCCTTAACCTTACCCTAAACCTAACCATAACACTAATCTTAAATCTAACCCTAACCCTAACCCTAACACTTACCCTAACCCTAACCTTAACCGTAACCCTAACCCTTACCCTTACCCTAATCCTAAACCTAACGCTAACCCTAACCCTTACCCTTACCCTAACCCTAAACCTAACCTTAACCCCAACCCTAAATCTAACCCTAACCCTAACCCTAACCTTACCCTAACCCTAACCCTTACCCTAACCCTAAACTTAACTCCAACACTAAAACTAACCCTAACCCTAAACTTAAGCCTAAACCTTACCCTTACCCTAAACCAAATCCTAACCCTAACCCTAACCCTAACCCTTACCCTTACCCTAACCCTAACCCTAAAACTAACCCTAACCCTAAACATAACCCTAACCCTAACCCTAACCCTTACCCTAAACCTAACCCTAACCCTAACCCTCTCTTCCCCTTCCCCTAACCCTAAACCTAACCCTAACCCTAACCCTTACCATTACCCTAAGCCTAATTCTTACCCTAACCCGAAACCTAAACCTAACCCTTGCCCTAATCCTAACCCTAACCCTTACCCTAACCCTAACGCTAACCCTAACCTTAACCCTAACGCTAATCATAACCCTAACCCTAATTCTTACCCTTACCCTAACCCTAACCCTAACCCTAACCCTAACCCTTACACTATCCCTAACCCTTACCCTTACCCTAAGCCTAACCCTAAACCTAACACTAACCCTAAACCTTACCTTTACCCTCATCCTAACCGTATCCCTAACCCTACCCCTTACCCTTACCCTATCCCCAACCCTAACCTTAACCCTAACCCTAACCTTAACCCTAACCCTTACCCTGACCCTAACCATAACCCTAAACCTAACCCTAAACCTAACCCTATCCCTAACCCTAACCCTTACCCTTACCCTAACACTAACCTTAAACCTAACCCTAAACATATCCCCTAATCCTAACCCTAACCCTAACCCTTACCCTTACCCTAACCCTAACCCTAACTCTAACACTAACCCTTACCCTTATCCTAACCCTAACATTAAAACTAACCCTAACCCTAACCCTAACCCTAACCTTAACCCTAACCCTAACCCTAACACTTACCCTAATACTAACCTTAAACCTAATACTAACCCTAACCCTAACACTAATCCTAACCCTAACCTTAACACTAACCCTAAGCCCTACCCTTACTCTAACTCTAACCCTATCCCTAACTGAAACCCCTACCCTTACCCTAACCCTAAACCTAACCTTAACTCCAACCCTAAATCTGACCCTCACCCTAATCCTAAACCTTACCATAAACCTAACTCTAACCATAATCCTTACCCTAACCCTAAACCTAACCCTAGCCCTTACCTTAACCCTAACCCTAACCCTAACACCTAACCCTAACCCTTAACCTAATATTAACCCTAACCCTAACCCTAAACCTAAACCTAACTCTAATCCTAAACTTAACCCTAAATCTAAACCTCACCCTCCCCTAGCCCTTACCCTAACCCTAACCCTAACACTAACACTAACCTTAACCTTAACCCTAACCCTAACCCTAACCCTTACCCTTACCCTAACCCTAACCGTAAAGCTAACCCTAACCCTAACGCTAAACCTAACCTTAAGCCTAACTCTAACCCTAACCCTAACCTTAACCATAACCCATACCCTAACAATAACCCTAACCCTAACCCTTACCCTTACCCTAACCCTAACCCTAACCCTAACCCTTAACCTAACAATAACCCTAACCCTTACCCTTACCCTAACCCTAACCCTAACCCTTACCCTTACCCTAACCCTAACCCTAACCCTAACCCTAACCCTAACCCTAACCCTTACTCTTACCCTAACCCTAACCCTAAACCTAACCTTAACCCTAACCCTAACCCTTAACCTAACCCTAACCCTAAACCTAACCCTAACACTAAAACTTACCCTTACCCTAACTCTAACCCTAAACCTAACCCTAACCCTTATCCTAACCCTAACCCTAAACCTAACCCTTAACCTAAACCTAACCCTAACCCTAACCCTTACCCTTACTCTATCGCTAACCCTAACCCTAACCCTAACCCTTAGAGTAACCCTTACCCTTACCCTTACGCTATCCCTAACCTTATCCCAACCCTAACCCTATCCCTAAACCCTAACCCAAATCATTAACGCAACCCTAACCCTAACCCTAACCCTAACCCTTACCCTTACCCTAAGCATAACTCTAACCCTAACACGAAACCTAACCCTAACTCTTACCCGAACACTAACCCTAAAGGTTACCCTAACCCTAACCCTAACCCTAACCCTAACCCTAACGCTAACCCTAACCCTCACCCTAATCCTTACCCTTACCCTAACTCTAACCTTAAACCTAACCCTAATCCTAACCCTAATCCTAACCCTACCCTTACCATTACCCTAATCCTAACGCTAACCCTAAACCTTACCCTAACCCTAAACTTAACCATAACCTGTACCCTTATACTAACCCTAAACCTAAACCTAACCCTAAACCTAACACTAACCCTAACCCTTACCTTTACCCTTACCCTAACCTTAACCCTAACCCTAAACTTAACCCTAACCCTAACCCTAACCCTTACCCTAACCATAACCATAACACTAACCTCCCCCTTACCCTTACCCTAACCCTAACGCTAACCTTAACCCTAACCCTAACCCTAACCCTTACCCTTACCCTATCCCTAACCCTAAACCTAACCCTAACCTAACCCTAACACTAACACCTAACCCTAATCATAACCCTAACACTTAAACTTACCCTAACACTAACCCTAACCCTAACCCTAACCCTAACACTTACCCTAACCCTCACCCTAATCCTAACCCTAATTCTTACCCTTACCCTAACCCTAACCCTTACCCTAAAGTTAACCCTAACCCTAACCCTATCCCTAACCCTTACCCTTACCCTAAGCCTAACCCTAAACCTAACATTAACCCTAAACCTTACCTTTAAAATAACCCTCACCCAATCCCTAACCCTAAACCTTTCCCTTACCCTAACCCAAACCCTAAACCTAACCCTAACCCTAACACTTACCCTAGCCCTAACACTAACCCTAACCCTTACCCTAAACCTAACCCTAACCCTTACCCTTTCCCTAACCCTAACCCTAACTCTAACACTAACCCTTACCCTTAACCTAACCCTAACCCTAAACCTAACCCTAACCCTAACCGTAACACTAACCTTAAATCTAACTCTAACCCTAACCCTAACACTTACCCTAACCCTAACCTTAACCCTAACCCTAACCCTTACCCTTACCCTAACCCTACACCTAACCCTAACCCTAACCCTTACCCTTACCCTAACCCTAAACCTATCCTTAACCCCAACCCTAAATCAAACCCTAACCCTAACCCTAACCTTATCCTAACCCTAACCCTTAACCTAACCCTAAACTTAACCCCAACACTAAATCTAACCCTAACCCTAAACATAACCCTAAACCTTACCCTTACCCTAAACCAAATCCTAACCCTAACCCTAAACCTTACCCTTACCCTAACCCTAACCCTAACCCTAAAACTAACCCTAACCCTAAACATAACCCTAACCCTAACCCTAACCCTTACCCTAAACCTAACCCTAACCCTAACCCTTACCATTACCCTAACCCTAAACCTAACCCTAACCCTAACCCTTACCCTTACCCTAAGCCTAATTCTAACCCTAACCCGAAACCTAAACCTAACCCTTACCCTAATCCTAACCCTAAACCTTACCCTAACCCTAACGCTAACCCTAACCTTAACCCTAACGCTAATCATAACCCTAACCCTAATTCTTACCCTTACCCTAACCCTAACCCTAAACCTAACCCTAACCCTAACCCTAACCCTTACACGATCCCTAAAACTTACCCTTACCCTAAGCCTAACACTAAACCTAACACTAACCCTAAACCTTACCTTTACCCTAACCCTAACCCTATCCCTAACCCTACCACTTACCCTTACCTATCCCTAACCCTAACCTTAACCCTAACCCTAATCTTAACCCTAACCCTTACCCTTACCCTAACCCTAACCCTAAACCTAACCCTAACCCTAACCCTATCCCTAACCCTAACCCTTACCCTTACCCTAACCCTAACCCTAAACCTAACCCTATACATATCCCCTAATCCTAACCCTAACCCTAACCCTTACCCTTACCCTAACCCTAACCCTAACTCTAACACTAACCCTTACCCTTATCATAACCCTAACATTAAACCTAACCCTAACCCTAACCCTAACTTAACCCTAACCCTAACCCTAACGCTTACCCTAAACCTAACCTTAAACCTAATCCTAAACCTAACCCTAACACTAACCCTAACCCTAACCTTAACCCTAACCCTAACCCTTACCCTTACTCTAACCCTAACCGTAACCCCTACCCTTACCCTAACCCTAAACCTAACCTCAACCCCAACCCTAAATCTAACCCTCACCCTAATCCTAAACCTTACCCTAACCCTAACCCTTACCCTAACCCTAACCTTAACCCTAACCCTAACCCTTACCCTTACCCTAAACCTAACCCTAATTCTGACCCTTACCCTTACCCTAACCCTAAACCTAACCATAACCCCAACCCTAAATCTGACCCTAACCGTAACCCTAAACCTTACCCTAACCCTACCCCTTACCCTAACCCTAACCTTAATCCCAACACTAAACCTAACCCTAGACCTAAAACTAACCCTAACCCTTACCCTAACCCAAACCCTAAACGTAACCCTAACCATAACCATAACCCTTGCCCTAACCCTAACCCTAATCCTAACCCTAACCCTTACCCTTACCCTAACACTAACCATAACCCTAAAACTAACCCCAATCCTAAACTTAACCCTAACCCTAACCCTTACCCTAACCCTAACCCTAATCCTAACTCTAACCCTTCCCTTACCCT
Organism: Megascapheus bottae; assembly: GCA_024803745.1. NCBI lineage: Eukaryota > Metazoa > Chordata > Mammalia > Rodentia > Geomyidae > Megascapheus > Megascapheus bottae. Next base: position 2,009,603 of record JANJXV010000056.1, on the reverse strand, counting down.
AACCCCAACCCTAAATCTAAACCTAACCTTAACCCTAAACCTAACCCTAAACCTAACCCTATCCCTAACCCTAACCCTTGCCCTTACCCTAAACCTAACCCTAAACCTATCCCTAACCATAACCCCTAACCCTAACCATAACCCTTACCCTTCCCCTAACCCTAACCTTAACCTTAACCCTATTCCTATCCTAACCCTTACCCTTACCCTAACCCTAACCCTAAACCTAACCCTAACCCTAACGCTAACCCTAACCTTAACCCTACCTCTAACCCTAACCCTAACCTTACCCTTAACCTTAACCCTAATCCTAACCCTTACCCTTACCCTAACCCTAAACCTAACCTTAACCCCAACCCTAAATCTAACCCTCACCCAAATCCTAACCCTTACCCTAACCCTAACCCTTACCCTAACCCTAATCCTAACCCTAACCCTTACCCTAACCCTAACCCTAACCCTAACCCTAACCCTTACCCTAACCATAACCTTAAACCCAATACTAAACCTAACCCTAACCCTAAACCTAACCCTAACCCTAATCCTTACCCTAACCCTAACCCAAATTCTAAACGTAACCCTAACCATAACCATAACCCTTACCCTAACCCTAACCCTAATCCTAACCCTAACTCTTACCCTTACCCTAACACTAAACCTAACCCTAACACTAACCCCAACCCTAAACTTAACCCTAACCCTAACCCTAACCCTAACCCTTACCCTAACCCTAAACCTAATCCTAACCCTAACCCTTCCCCTTCCCCTTCCCCTAATCCTAATCCTAAAACTAACCCTAACCCTAAACTTAACCCTAACTTTTACGCTCACCCTAACCCTAACCCTAAACCTAACCCTAACCCTAACCCTAACCCTAACACTAACACTTACCCTTACCCTAACCCTAACCCTAACCATATTCCTTACCCTAACCCTAACACTAACCCTAGCCCTTACCCTAACCCTAACCCTAAACCTAACCCTTACCCTAACCCTAACCTTAACCCCAATAGTAAACCTAACCCTAACCCTAAACCTAACCCTAACCCTTATCCTTACACTAACCCTAACCCAAACCCTAAACGTAACCCTAACCGTAACCATAACCCTTACCCTAACCCTAACCCTAACCCTAATCCTAACCCTAACCCTTACCCTTACCCTAACCCTAAAACTAACCCCAACCCTAAACTTAACCCTAACCCTAACCCTAACCCTTACCCTAACCCTAAACCTAATCCTAGCCCTAACTCTTCCCCTTACACTAACCCTAACCCTAAAACTAACCCTAACCCTAAACTTAACCCTAACTTTTACCCTCACCCCAACCCTAACCCTAACCCTAAACCTAACCCTAACCCTAACCCTAACACTAACCCTTACCCTTACCCTAACCCTAACCCTAACCATAATCCGTACCCTAACCCTAACCCTAACCCTAGCCCTTACCCTAAACCTATCCTAACCCAAAACCGTAACCCTAACCCTTAACCTAACCCTAACCCTAATCCTAAACCTAACCCTTACCCTTACCCTAACCCTAACCCTAAACCTAACCCTAACCCTAACGCTAACCCTAACCTTAACCCTACCTCTAACCCTAACCCTAACCTTACCCTTAACCTTAACCTAATCCTAACCCTTATCCTTACCCTAACCCTAAACCTAACCCTAACCCTAACACTAACCCTTACCCTTACTCTAACCCGAAACCTAACCCTAACCCGAACCTTCAACCTTACCCTTACCCTAAAAATAACCCTAACCCTTACCCTAAACCTTGCCCGAACCCTAACCCTAACCCTTACCCTTAGCTTAACCCTATCCCTAACCCTAACACTAACCCTTACCCTTACCCTTACCCTAAACCTAACCCTAACCCTAAACTTAACCCCAACCCTAAACCTAACTCTAACCCTAACCCTTACCCTTACCCTAAACCTAACTCTAAATGTAATCCTAACCCTAATCCTAACTCTAACCCTTACCCTAACCCAAACCCTAATCCTAACCGTAACCCTTACCCTTAGCCTAATCCTAACCCTAGCCCTTACCCTAAACCTAACCCTAAACCTAACCCCTACCCCTAACCCTTAACCTATCCATAACCCTAACCCTAACCCTAAACCTTACCCTAAGCCTAACCCTATCCCTAACCCTAACCTTAACCTTAACCCTAACCCTAACACTAACCCTTACCCTTACCCTAACCCTAATCCTAAACCTAAACCTAACCCTAACCCTATCCCTAACCCTAACCCTTACTCTTACCCTAAACCTATCCCTAAACCTAACCCTAAAAATATCCCCTAACCCTAACCCTAACCCTATCCCTTACCCTTACCCTAACTCTAACCCTATCTCTAACACTAACCCTTACTCTTATCCTAACCATAACATTAAACCTAACCCTAAACCTAACCCTGACCTTAAACCTAAACCTAACCCTAACACTTACCCTAACCCTAACCTTAAACCTAATCCTAACCCTAACCCTAACCCTAATCTTAAGCCTTACCCAAACCCTTACCCTTACCCTAACCCTAACCCTAACTCTAACACTAACCCTTACCCTTATCCTAACTCCAACATTAAACTTAACCCTAACCCTAACCCTTACCCTAACCTTAACCCTAACCCTAACCCTAAGCCTAAAACTTACCATAACCCTAACCTTAAACCTAATCCTAACCATAACCCTAACCCTAACCCTAACCCTTAACCTAACCCTAAAACTGATCCTAACCCTAACCCTTCCCCTTACCCTAACCATAACCCTAAAACTAAACCTAACCCTAAACTTAAACCTAAATTTTACCCTCACCCTAACCCTAACCCTAACCCTAAACCTAACCCTAACCCTAACCCTAACATAAAACAATAACCCTAACCCTTAACCTAACCCAAACCCTAAACCTAACCCTAACCCTTACCCTTACCCTAACCCTAAACCTAACTCTAATCCTAAACTTAACCCTAACTCTAAACCTTACCCTACCCTAAACTTTACCCTAATCCTAACCCTAACCCTAACCCTAACCTTAACCTTAACCCTAAACCTAAACCTAACCCTTACCCTTACCCTAACCCTAACCATAAACCTAACCCTAACCCTAACGCTAACCCTAACCTTAACCCTACCTCTAACCCTAACCCTAACCTTACCCTTAACCTTAACCCTAATCCTAACCCTTGCCCTTACCCTAAACCCTAAACCTAACCTTAACCCCAACCCTAAATCTAACCCTCACCCTAATCCTAACCCTTACCCTAACCCTAACCCTTACCCTAACCCTAACCCTAACCCTAACCCTAACCCTTACCCTTACCCTTAACCTAATCCTAACCCTAACCCTAAACCTTACCCTAACCCTAACCTAAACCCTAACCCTTACCCTTATACTAACCCTAAACCTAAACCTAACCCTAACCCTAACCTTAACCCTAACCATAACCCTAAACCTAACCCTTACCCTTACCCTAACCCTAACCCTAACCCTAAACCTAACTCTAACCTAACCCTAACCCTAACACCTGAACCTAACCCTAACCCTAACCCTGACACTTACCCTAACACTAACCCTAACCCTAACCCTAACACTTACCCTAACCCTAACCCTTACCCTTACCCTAACCCTAACCTAACCTTAACCCCAACTCTAACCCTAACCCTAACCCTAACCCTAACCCTTAACCTAATGATAACCCTAAACCTAACCCTACCCTAAAACTTACCCTTACCATAACTCTAACCCTAACCCTAACCCTAACACTTATCTTAACCTAACCCTAACCCTAACACTAACCCTTACCCTTACCCTAACCCTAACCCAAACCATAATCCTTACCCTATCCCTAACCCTAACCCTAGCCCTTACCCTAACCCTAACCCTAATCCAAAACCCTAACCCTAACCCTTAACCTAACCCGAACCCTAAACCTAACCCTAAACCGTACCCTTACCCTAACCCTAAACCTAACTCTAATCCTAAACTTAACCCTAACACTAAACCTTACCCTACCCTAACCCTTACCCTAACCCTAACCCTAACCCTAACCCTAACCCTAACCCTTACCCTTACCCTAACCCTAACCCTAACCCTAACCCTAAACGCTAACATTAATAATTATCCTAACCCTAAACCTAACCCTAACCCTAACCTTACCCTAAACCTTACCCTAACCCTAACCCTAACCCTAACCTTAACCCTAACGCTAACCCTAACCCTAACCCTAATCCTTACCCTTACCCAAACCCTAACCCTAAACTTAACCCTAACCCTAACCCTAATCCTAACACTATCCCTAACCCTTACTCTTACACAAAGCCTAACCCTAACCCTAAACCTTACCCTTGACCTAACCCTAACCCTATCCCTAACACTTACTCTAACCCCTACCCTAGCCCTAACCCTAACCCTAAACCTTACCCTTAGCCTAACCCTAACCCAAACCTAACCCTTACCCGTATCCTAACCCTAAACCTAACCCTAACCTTAACCATAACCCTAAACCTAACCCTAACCCTTACCATTACCCTAACCCTAACCCTAACCCTAAACCTTACCCTTAACCTAACCCTAACCATAACCCTAACGCTAACCCTAACCCTAACACTTACCCTTACCTTACCCTAAGAATAACCCTTATCATAACCCTAACCCTAACCCTAACACTAAACCCTAAGCCTAAACCGTAACCTAACCCTAAACTTAACCATAACCCTAACCATTACCCTTACCCTAAGCCTAATTCTAACCCTAACCCGAAACCTAAACCTAACCCTTATCCTAACCCTAACCCTAACCCTTACACTAAGCCTAACCCTAACCCTAACCTTAACCCTAACGCTAACCCTAGCCCTAACCCTAATCCTTACCCTTACCCTAACCCTAATCCTAAACCTAACCCTAAACCTAACCCTAACCCTAACACTATCCCTAACCCTTACCCTTACCCTAAGCCTATCCCTAAACCTAACACTAACCCTGAACCTTACCTTTACCCTAACACTAACCCTATCCCTAACCCTACCCCTTACCCTTATCCTATCCCTAACCCTAACCTTAACCCTTACCCTAACCCTAACCCTAACCTTTACACTTACCCTAACCCTAACCCTAACCCTAACCCTAACCCTATCCCTAACTCTAACCCTTACCCTTACCCTACCCTATCCCTTACCCTTACCCTAACCCTAACCCTAACCCTAAATCTAACACTAACCCTTACTCTTTTCCTAACCCTAACATTAAACTTAACCCTAACCCTAACCCTAACCTTAAACCTAACCCTAACCCTAACACTTACCCTAACCCTAACCTTAAACCTAATCCTAACCCTAACCCTAACACTAACACTAACCCTAACCTTAACCTTAACCCTAACCCTTACCCTTACCTAACCCTAACCCTAACTCTAACACTAACCCTTACCCTTATCCTAACTCCAACATTAAACCTAACCCTAACCCTAACCCTAACCCTAGCCTTAACCCTAACCCTAACCCTAACCCTAACACTTACCCTAACCCTAACCTAAAACCTAATCCTAACCCTAACCCTAACACTAACCCTAACCCAAACCGTAACCCCTACCCTTACCCTAACCCTAAACCTAACCTTAACCCCAACCCTAAATCTAACCCTCACCCAAATCCTAACCCTTTCCCTAACCCTAACCCTTACCCTAACCCTAACACTAATCCTAACCCTTACCCTAACCCAAACCCTAACCCTAACCCTTACCCTAACCCTAACCTTAACCCCAATACTAAACCTAACCCTAACTCTAAACCTAACCCTAAAACTTATCCTTACCCTAACCCTAACCCAAACCCTAAACGTAACCCTAACCGTAACCATAACCCTTCCCCTAACCCTAACCCTAATCCTAACCCTAACACTTACCCTAACACTAACCCTAACCCTAACCCTAAAACTACCCCCAACCCTGAACTTAACCCTAACCCTAACCCTAACCCTAAACCTTACCCTAACCCTAAACCTAATCCTAACCCTAACCCTTCCCCTTACCCTAACCCTAACCCTAAAACTAACCCTAACCCTAAACTTAACCCTAATTTTTACCCTCACCCTGAAAATAACCCTAACCCTAAACCTAACCCTAACCCTAACCCTAACACTAACCCTTACCCTTATCCTAACCCTAACCATAATCCTTACCCTAACCCTAACCCTAACCCTAGCCCTTACCCTAACCCTAACTCTAACCCAAAACAATAACCCTAACCCTTAACCTAACCCGAACCCTAAACCTAACCCTAACCCTTACCCTTACCCTAACCCTAAACCTAACTCTAATCCTAACCTTAACCCTAACTCTAAACCTTACCCTACCCTAACCTTTACCCTAATCCTAACCCTAACCCTAACCCTAACCTTAACCTTAACCCTAATCCTAAACCTAACCCTTACCCTTACCCTAAACCTAACCCTAACCCTAAAACTAACCGTAACCCTAACACTAACCCTAACCTTAACCCTAACTCTAACCCTAACCCTAAACTTACCATTAACCTTAACGCTAATCCTAACCCTTACCCTTACCCTAACCCTAAACCTAACCTTAACCCCAACCCTAAATCTAACCCTCACCCTAATCCTAACCCTTACCCTAACCCTAACCCTTACCCTAACCTAACCCTAACCCTAACCCTAACCCCTACCCTTACCCTAACACTAACCCTAACCGTAACCCTAACCCTTACCCTTACCCTAATCCTAACCCTAACCCTAAACCTTACCCTAACCCTAACCTTAACCCTATCCCTTACCCGAACCCCAACCCTAAAGCTAAACCAAACCCTAACCTTATCCCTAACCCTAACTCTTATCCTGACCCTAACCCTAACCCTAAACCTAAACCAAACCATAACCCCTAACCCTAACCGTAACCGTACTCCTAACTCTAACGCTTACCCTTACCCTAACCCTAACCTTAATGCTAACCCTAACCTAAACCCTAACCCTTACCCTTATCCTAAACCTAAACCTAAACCTAACCATAACCCTAACCTTAACCCTAAACCTAAACCTAACACTTACTCTAACCCTAACCTTAAACCTAATCCTAACCCTAACCCTAACACTAACACTAAACCTAACTTTAAGCCTAACCCTAACCCTTACCCTTACCCTAACCCTAACCCTAACTCTAACACTAACCCTTACCCTTATCCTAACTCCAACATTAAACCTAACCCTAACCCTAACCCTAACCCTAACCTTAACCCTAACCCTAACCCTAACCCTAACACTTACCCTAACCCTAACCTTAAACCTAATCCTAACCCTAACCCTAACACTAACCCTAACCCTAATCGTAACCTTAACCCTAACCCTTACCCTTACCTAACCCTAACCCAAACCGTAACCCCTACCCTTACCCTAACCCTAAACCTAACCTTAACCCCAACCATAAATCTAACCCTCACCCTAATCCTTACCCTTAACCTAACCCTAACCCTTACCCTAATCCTAACCCTAACCCTTACCCTTACCCTTACCCTAACCCTAACCCTAACCCTAACCCTTACCCTAACCCTAACCTTAACCCCAATACTAAACCTAACCCTAACCCTAAACCTAACCCTAACACTTATCCTTACCCTAACCCTAACCCAAACCCTAAACTTAACCCTAACCTTAACCATAACCCTTACCCTAACCCTAAACCTAATCCTAACCCTAACCCTAACCCTTACCCTAACCCTAACCCTAACCCTAACCTTTAATCTAACCCTAAACCTAATCCTAACCCTAACCCTTCCCCTTACCCTAACCCTAACCCTAAAACTAACCCTAACCCTAAACTTAACCCTAACTTTTACCCTCACCCTAACCCTAACCCTAACCCTAAACCTAACCCTAACCCTAACCCTAACACTAACCCTTACCCTTACCCTAACCCTAACCCTAACCATAATCCTTACCCTAACCCTAACCCTAACCCTAGCCCTTACCTAACCCTAACCCTAACCCAAAACAATAACCCTAACCCTTAACCTAACCCGAACCCTAAACCTAACCTTAACCCTTACCCTTTCCCTAACCCTAAACCTAACTCTAATCCTAACCTTAACCCTAACTGTAAACCTTACCCTACCCTAAGCTTTACCCTAACCCTAACCGTAACCGTAACCCTAACCTTAACCTTAACCCTAATCCTAAACCTAACCATTACCCTTACCCTAACCCTAACCCTAAACCTAACCCTAACCCTAACGCTAACCCTAACCTTAACCCTACCTCTAACCCTAACCCTAACCTTACCCTTAACCTTAACCCTAATCCTAACCCGTACCCTTACCCTAACCCTAAACCTAAACTTAACCCCAACCCTAAATCTAACCCTCACCCTAATCCTAACCCTTACCCTAAACCTAACCCTTACCCTAAACCTAACCCTAACCCTACCCTAACCCTTACCCTTACCCTAACCCTAACCCTAACCCTAACCCTTACCCTTACTCTAATCCTAACCCTAACCCTAAACCTTGCCCTAACCTTAACCTTAATCCTATCCCTTACCCTAACCCCAACCCTAAACCTAAACCGAACCCTAACCTTATAACTAACATTAACTCTTATCCTGACCCTAACCCTAACCCTAAACCTAAACCTAACCATAACCCCTAACCCTAACTGCAACTGTAACGCTAACTCTAACTCTTACCCTTACCCTAACCCTAACCTTAATGCTAACCCTAACCTAAACCCTAACCCTTACCCTTATCCTAACCCTAAACCTAAACCTAACCCTAACCCTAACCTTAACCCTAACCATAACCCTAAAGCTAAACCTTACCCTTACCCTAACCCTAACCCTAACCCTAAACCTAACCCTAACCTAACCCTAACCCTAACACCTGACCCTAACCCTAAACCTAACCCTGAAACTTACCCTAACACTAACCCTAACCCTAACCCTAACCCTAACACTTACCCTAACCCTAACCCTAACCCTTATCCTTACCCTAACCCTAACCCTAACCTTAACCCCAACTCTAAACCTAACCCTAACCCTAACCCTAACCCTTACCCTAACGCTAACCCTAAACCTAACCCTACCCTAAAACTTACCCTTACCCTAACTCTAACCCTAACCCTAACCCTAACCCTTATCTTACCCTAACACTAACCCTAACAATTAAAATAAACCTAACCAAACCCTAACCCTTACCCTTACCCTATCGCTAACCCTAACCCTAACCCTAACACATACAATAACCCTTACCCTAATCGTAACCCTAACTTTAACTCAACCCTAAACCTAACCCTAACCCTAACCCTAACCCCTACACTTACCCTAACCCTAACCATAACTCTAACGCTAATCCTAAACCTAACACTTTCCCTTACCCTAACCCCAACCCTTATCCTAACCCTAACCCTAACCCTAACCCTTACCCTTACCCTAAGCATAACTCTAACCCTCTCCGAAACCTAACCCTAAACCTTACCCTAACCCTAACCCTAACCATTACCCTAACCATAACCCTAACCCTAAACTTAACCCTAACACTTACCCTAACCCTAACCCTAATCCTTACCCTTACCCTAACCCTAACACTAAACCTAACAGTAACCTTAACATTAAACCTAAACCGAACCCTAACCTTAACCCTAACCCTAACCCTAACCCTAACACTTACCCTAACCCTAACCTTAAACCTAATCCTAACCCTAACCCTAACACTAACACTAACCCTAAAACTAACCCCAACCCTAAACTTAACCCTAACCCTAACCCTAACCCTAACACTAACACTAACCCTAAACTTAACCCTAGCCCTAACCCTTACCCTTAACCTAACCCTAACCCTAACTCTAACACTAACCCTTACCCTTACCCTAACTCCAACATTAAACCTAACCCTAACCCTAACCCTAACCCTAACCTTAACCCTAACACTAACCCTAACCCTAACACTTACCCTAACCCTAAACTTAAACCTAATCCTAAACCTAACCCTAACACTAACCCTAAACCTAACCGTAACCTTAACCCTAACCCTTACCCTTACCTAACCCTAACCCTAACCCAAACCGTAACCCCTACCGTTACCCTAACCCTAAACCGAACACTAACCTAACCCTAACCCTAACACCTGACCCTAACCCTAACCCTAACCCTGAAACTTACCCTAACACTAACCCTAACCCTAACCCTAACACTTACCCTAACCCTAACCCTAACCTTAACCCCAACTCTAAACCTAACCCTAACTCTAACACTAACCCTTACCCTAATGCTAACCCTAAACCTAACCCTACTCTAAAACTTACCCTTACCCTAACTCTAACCCTAACCCTAACCCTAACCCTTATCTTACCCTAACCCTAACCCTAACAATTAAAATAAACCTAACCAAACCCTAACCCTTACCCTTACCCTATCGCTAACCCTAACCCAAACCCTAACACATACAATAACCCTTACCCATACCCTAATCGTAACCCTAAACTTAACTCAACCCTAAACCTAACCCTAACCCTAACCCTAACCCCTACACTTACCCTAACCCTAACCATAACCCTAACACTAATCCTAACCCTAACACTTACACTTACCCTAACCCTAACCCTTATCCTAACCCCAACCCTAACCCTAAACCCTAACCCTAACCCTTAACCTAACCCTAACCCTAACCCTAACCCTAACCCTTACCCTTACCCTAAGCATAACTCTAACCATCACCCGAACCCTAACCCTAAACCTTACCCTAACCCTAACCCTAACCATTACCCTAACCCTAACCCTAACCCTAAACTTAACCCTAACGCTTACCCTAAACTTAACCCTAATCCTTATCCTTACCCTAAACCTAACCCTAAACCTAACACTAACCCTAACCTTAAACCAAAACCGAACCCTAACCTTAACCCTAACCCTAACCCTAACACTAACACTAACCCTAACCTTAACCCTAACCCTAACCCTTACCCTTACCCTAACCCTAACCCTAACTCTAACACTAACCCTTACCCTTATCCTAACTCCAACATTAAACCTAACGATAAACTTAACCCTAACCCTAACCTTAACCCTAACACTAACCCTAACCCTAACACTTACCCTAACCCTAAACTTAAACCTAATCCTAAACCTAACCCTAACACTAACCCTAACCCTAACCGTAACCTTAACCCTAACCCTTACCCTTACCTAACCCTAACCCTAACCCAAACCGTAACCCCTACCCTTACCCTAACCCTAAACCTAACCGTAACCCCAACCATAAATCTAACCCTCACCCCAATCCTAACCCTTACCCTAACCCTAACCCTTACCCTAACCCTAACCCTTACCCTTACCCTAACCCTAACCCTAACCCTAACCCTTACCCTAAACCTAACCTTAACCCCAATCCTAAACCTAACCCTAACCCTAAACCTAACCCTAAACCTTATCCTTACCCTAACCCTAAACCAAACCCTAAACGTAACCCTAACCGTAACCATAACCCTTACCCTAACCCTAACCCTAATCCTAACTCTAACCCTTACCCTTACCCTAACACTAACCCTAACCCTAAAACTAACCACAACCCTAAGCTTAACCCTAACCCTAACCCTAACCCTAACCCTTAACCTAACACTAAACCTAATCCTAACCCTAACCCTTCCCCTTACCCTAACCCTAACCCTAAAACTAACCCTAACCCTAAACTTAACCCTAACTTTTACCCTCACCCTAACCCTAACCCTAACCCTAAACCTAACCCTAACCCTAACCCTAACACTAACCCTTACCCTTACCCTTACCCTAACCCTAACCCGAACCATAATCCTTACCCTAACCCTAACCCTAACCCTAGCCCTTACCCTAACCCTAACCCTAACCCAAAAAATAACCCTAACCCTTAACCTAACCGGAACCCTAAACCTAACCCTAACCCTTACCCTTACCCTAACCCTAAATCTAACTCTAATCCTAAACTTAACCCTAACTCTAAACCTTACCCTACCCTAAACTTTACCCTAATCCTAACCCTAACCCTAACCCTAACCTTAACCTTAACCCTAATCCTAAACCTAACCCTTACCTTTACCCTAACCCTAACCTTAAACCTAACCCTAACCCTAACCCTAACGTTAACCCTAAACTTAACCCTAACTCTAACCCTAACCCTAACCTTAGCCTTAACCTTAACCCTAATCCTAACCCTTACCCTTACCCTAACCATAAACCTAACCTTAACCCCAACCCTAAATCGAACCCTCACCCTAATCCTAACCCTTACCCTAACCCTAACCTTTACCCTAACCCTAACCGTAACCCCAACCCTAACCCTTACCCTTACCCTAACCTAACCCTAACCCTTTCCCTAACCCTTACCCTAACCCTAACCTTAACCCCAATACTAAACCTAACCCTAACCCTAAACCTAACCCTAACCCTTATCCTTACCCTAACCCTAACCCAAAACCTAAACGTAACCCTAACCCTAACCATAACCCTTACCCTAACCCTAACCCTAATCCTAACCCTAACTTTTACCCTTACCCTAACCCTAACCCTTACCCTAACCCTAAACCTAATTCTAACCCTAACCCTTCCCCTTCCCCTAACCCTAACCCTTACCCTAACCCTAAACCTAATCCTAACCCTAACCCTTCCCCTTACCCTAACCCTAAAACTAACCCTAACCCTAAACTTAACCCTAAAATTTACCCTCACCCTAACCCTAACCCTAACCCTAAACGTAACCCTAACCCTAACCCTAACACTAACCCTTACCCTTACCCTAACCCTAACCCTAACCATAATCCTTACCCTAACCCTAATCCTAACCCTAGCCCTTACCCTAATCCTAACCCTAAACCAAAACCCTAAACCGAACCCTTAACTTAACCCGAACCCTAAACCTAACCCTAACCCGTACCCTTACCATAACCCTAAACCTAACTCTAATCCTAAACTTAACCCTAACACTAAACCTTACCCTACCCTAACCCTTACCCTAATCCTAACCCTAACCCTAACCCTAAACTTAGCCCTACCTCTAACCCTAACCCTAACCTTACCCTTAACCTTAACCCTAATCCTAACCCTTACCCTTACCCTAACCCTAAACCTAACCCTAACCCTAACGCTAACCCTAACCTTAACCCTACCTCTAACCCTAACCCTAACCTTACCCTTAACCTTAACCCTAATCCTAACCCTTACTCTTACCCTAACCCTAAACCTAACCCTAACCCTTACCCTTACTCTAACTCGAAACCTAACCCTAACCCGAACCCTCAACCTTACCCTTACCCTAAAAATAACCCTAACCCTTACCCTAAACCATGCCCGAAACCTAACCCTAACCCTTACCCTTAGCTTAACCCTAACCCTAACCCTAACCCTAACACTAACCTTTACCCTTACCCTTCCCCTAAACCTAACCCTAACCCTAAACTTAACCCCAACCCCAAACCTAACTCTAACCCTAACCCTTACCCTTAACCTAAACCTAACCCTAAATGTAATCCTAAACCTAATCCTAACCCTAACCCTTACCCTAACCCAAACCCTAATCCTAACTGTAACCCTTAACCTTAGCCTAATCCTAACCCTAGCCCTTACCCTAAACCTAAACCTAAACCTAACCCCTAACCCTAACCATTAACCTATCCATAACCCTAACCCTAACCCTAACCCTTACCCTAAGCCTAACCCTATCCCTAACCCTATCCCTAACCTTAAACCTAACCCTAACCCTAACCCTTGCCCTTACCCTAACCCTAACCCTAAACCTAACCCTAACTCTTACCCTAAACTTAAACCTAACTCTAACTCTAACCCTAACCTTAACCTTAACCTTAACACCAATTCTAACCCTTACCCTTACCCTAACCCTAAATCTAACCCTAACCCTAACCCTAACCTTTACCCTTACCCCAACCCTAACTATAACCCTAACCCGAACCCCCAACCTTACCCTTACCCTAAACCTAACCCTAACCGTTACCCTAAACCTACCCCTAACCCTAAACCTAATCCTTACCCTTACCTTAACCATAATCCTAACCCTAACCCTAACCGTAACACTAAACCTAACACATACACTTACCCAAACCCTAACCCTAACCGTAACCGTATACCTAACCCTAACCCTAACCCTACCCTAACCATTACCCTAACCCTAACCCTAACCTTAAACCCAACCCTAAACCCAACTCTAACCCTAAACCTTACCCTTACCCTAACCCTAACCCTAAACGTAACCCTAACCCTAACCCTAACCCTAACCCTTACCCTTACCCTAAACCTAACCCTAACCCTAAACCTTACCCTAACCCTAACATTAACCCTAACCCTAACCGTAACCCTAACCCTAACCTAACCCTTATCCTAACACTAACCATAACCATAACCCTTAAACTAATGCTAACACTAACCCTAACCCCTACACCTAACCCTTACCCTAACCCTAACACTAACCCTAACTCCTAACCCTAAGCCTAACCCTAAACCTTACACTTATCCTAACCTTAACCCTATCCCTAACACTTACTCTAACCCCTACCCTAGCCCTAACCCTAACACTAAAACTTACCCTAAGCCTAACCCTAACCCTAAACCTAACCCTTACCCGTATCCTAACCCTAAACCTAACCCTAACCTTAACCGTAATCCTAACCCTCCCTAACGCTTACCCTTTCCCTAACCCTAACACTAAACCTAACCTTAACCCTAACCCTAACCCTTACCCTTACCCTAAACCTAACCCTAACTCTAACACTAACCCTTACCCTTATCCTAACTCCAACATTAAACCTAACCCTAACCCTAACCCTAACCCTAAACTTAACCCTAACCCTAACCATAACCCTAACACTTACCCTAACCGTAACCTAAAACCTAATCCTAACCCTAACCCTAACACTAACCCTAACCCTAACCGTAACCTTAACCCTAAACCTTACCCTTACCTAACCCTAACCCTAACCCAAACCGTAAACCCTACCCTTACCCTAACCCTAAACCTAACCTTAACCCCAAACCTAAATCTAACCCTCACCCTAATCCTAACCCTTACCCTAACCCTAACCCTTACCCTAACCCTAACCCTAACCCTTACCCTTACCCTAACCCTAACCCTAACCCTAACCCTTACCCTAACCCTAACCTTAACCCCAATACTAAACCTAACCCTAACCCTAAACCTAACCCTAAACCTTATCCTTACCCTAACCCTAACCCAAACCCAAAACATAACCCTAACCGTAACCATAAGCCTTACCCTAACCCTAACCCTAATCCTAACCCTACTCTTACCCTTAACCTAACACTAACTCTAACCCTAAAACTAACCCCAACCCTAAACTTAACCCTAACCCTAACCCTAACCCTTACCATAACCCTAAACCTAATCCTAACCCTAACCCTAAACCTTCCCCTTCCCCTAACCCTAACCCTAAAACTAACCCTAACCCTAAACTTAACCCTAATTTTACCCTCACCCTAACCCTAACCCTAACCCTAAACCTAACCCTAACCATAACCCTATCACTAACACTTACCCTTATCCTAACCCTAACCATAATCCTTACTCTAACCCTAAACCTAACCCTAGCCCTTACCCTAACCCTAACTCTAACCCAAAACAATAACCCTAACCCTTAACCTAACCCGATCCCTAAACCTAACCCTAACCCTTACCTTTACCCTAACCCTAAACCTAACTCTAATCCTAAACTTAACCCTAACTCTAAACCTTACCCTACCCTAACCTTTACCCTAATCCTAACTCTAACCCTAACCCTAACCTTAACCTTAACCCTAATCCTAAACCTAACCCTTACCCTTACCCTAACCCTAACCCTAAACCTAACCCTAACCCTAACGCTAACCCTAACTTTAACCCTACCTCTAACCCTAACCCTAAGCTTACCCTTAACCTTAACCCTAATCCTTACCCTTACCCTTACCCTATCCCTAAACCTAACCTTAACCCCAACCCTAAATCTAACCCTCACCTTAATCCTAACCCTTACCCTTACCCTAAACCTTACCCTAACCCTAACCCTAACCCTAACCCTAACCCTTACCCTAACCCTAACCCTAACCCTAACCCTTACCCTAACCCTAACCTTTACCCCAATACTAAACCTAACCCTCACCCCAAACCTAACCCTAACCCTTATCCTTACCCTAACCCTAACCCAAACCCTAAACGTAACCCTACCCGTAACCATAACCCTTACCCTAACCCTAACCCTAATCCTAACCTTAACTCTTACTCTTACCCTAACCCTAACCCTAACCCTAACCCTAACCCTAACCCTAACCCTAAAACTAACCCGAAACCTAAACTTAACCCTAACCCTAACCCTAACCCTTACCCTAACCCTAAACCTAATCCTAACCCTAACCCTTCCCCTTCCCCTAACCCTAACCCTAAAACTAACCCTAACCCTAAACTTAACCCTAAATTTTACCCTCACCCTAACCCTAACCCTAACCCTAAACCTAATCCTAACCCTAACCCTAACACTAACCCTTACCCTTACCCTAACGCTAACCCTAACCCTAACTCTTACCCTTACCTTACCCTAACCATAACACTTATCCTAACCCTAACCCTAACCCTAACAATAAACCCTAACCCTAACCCATAACCTAACCCTAAACCTAACCCTAACCCTAACCATTACCCTTAACCTAAGCCTAATTCTAACACTAACCCGAAACCTAAACCTAACCCTTATCGTAATCCTAACCCTAACCCTTACCATTAGCCTAACCCTAACCCTAACCTTAACCCTAACGCTAACCCTAGCCCTAACCCTAATCCTTACCCTTACCCTAACCCTAACCCTAAACCTAACCCTAACCCGAACCCGAACCCTAACACTATCCCTAACCCTTACCCTTACCCTAAGCCTATCCCTAAACCTAACACTAACCCTAAACCTTACATTTACCCTAACCCTAACCCTATCCCTAAACCTACCCCTGACCCTTAACCTATCGCTAACCCTAACCTTAACCCTAACCCTAACCCTAACCCTAACTTTTACCCTTACTCTAACCCTAACCCTAAACCTAACCCTAACCCTAACACTATCCCTAACCCTAACCCTTACCCTTATCCTAACCCTATCTCTAAAGCTAACAGTAAAAATATACCCTAACCCTAACCCTAACCCTATCCCTTACACTTACCCTAACCCTAACCCTAACTCTAACACTAACCCTTACCCTTATCCTAACCCTAACATTAAGCCTAACCCTAACCCTAACCTTAACCCTAACCCTAACCCTAACACTTACCCTAACCCTAACCTTAAACCTAATCCTAACCCTAACCCAAACACTAACACTAAACCTAACCTTAACCCTAACCCTAACCCTTACCCTTACCCTAACCCTAACCCTAACTCTAACACTAACCCTTACCCTTATCGTAACTCCAACATTAATCCTAACCCTAACCCTAACCCTAACCCTAACCTTAACCCTAACCCTAACCCTAACCCTAACACTTACCCTAACTGTAACCTAAAACCTAATCCTAACCCTAACCCTAACACTAACCCTAACCCTAACCGTAACCTTAACCCTAACCCTTACCCTTACCTAACCCTAACCCTAACCCAAACCGTAACCCCTACCCTTACCCTAACCCTAAACCTAACCTTAACCCCAACCCTAAATCTAACCCTCACCCTAATCCTAACCCTTACCCTAACCCTAACCCTTACCCTAACCCTAACCCTAAACCTTACCCTTACCCTAACCCTAACCTTAACCCCAATACTAAACCTAACCCTAACCCTAAACCTAACCCTAAACCTTATCCTTACCCTAACCCTAACCCAAACCCTAAACGTAACCCTAACCGTAACCATAACCCTTACCCTAACCCAAACCCTAATCCTAACCCTACTCTTACCCTTACCCTAACACTAACGCTAACCCTAAAACTAACCCCAACCCTAAACTTAACCCTAACCCTAACCCTAACCCTAACCCTTACCCTAGCCCTAAACCTAATCCTAACCCTAACCCTTCCCCTTCCCCTAACCGTAACGTTAAAACTAACCCTAACCCTAAACTTAACCCTAATTTTACCCTCACCCTAACCCTAACCCTAACCCTAACCCTAACCCTATCACTAACACTTACCCTTATCCTAACCCTAACCATAACCCTTACCCTAACACTAACCCTAACCCTAGCCCTTATCCTAACCCTAACTCTAACCCAAAACAATAACCCTAATCCTTAACCTAACCCGAACCCTAAACCTAACCCTAACCCTTACCTTTACCCTAACCCTAAACCTAACTCTAATCCTAAACTTAACCCTAACTCTAAACCTTACCCTACCCTAACCTTTACCCTAATCCTAATCCTAACCCTAACCCTAACCTTAACCTTAACCCTAATCCTAAACCTAACCCTTACACTTACACTAACCCTAACCCTAAACCTAACCCTAACCCTAACGCTAACCCTAACCTTAAACCTACCTCTAACCCTAACCCTAACCTAACCCTTAACCTTAACCCTAATCCTAACCCTTACCCTTACCCTAACCATAAACCTAACCTTAACCCCAACCCTAAATCTTACCCTCACCCTAATCCTAACCCTTACCCTAACCCTAACCCTTACCCTAACCCTAACCCTAACCCTAACCCTTACCCTAACCCTAACCTTCACCCCAATACTAAACCTAACCCTAACCCCAAACCTAACCCTAACCCTTATCCTTACCCTAACCCTAACCCAAACCCTAAACGTAACCCTAACCGTAACCATAACCCTTACCCTAACCCTAACCCTAATCCTAACCTTAACTCTTACCCTTACCCTAACACTAACCCTAACCCTAAAACTAACCCCAATACTAAACTTAACCCTAACCCTAACCCTAACCCTTACCCTAACCCTAAACCTAATCCTAACCCTAACCCTTCCCCTTCCCCTAACCCTAACCCTAAAACTAACACTAACCCTAAACTTAACCCTAACTTTTACCCTCACCCTAACCCTAACCCTAACCCTAAACCTAACCCTAACCCTAACCCTAACACTAACCCTTACCCTTACCCTAACCCTAACCCTAACCATATTCCTTACCATAAACCTAACCCTAACCCTTGCCCTTACCCTAACCCTAACCCTAACCCAAAACCCTAACCCTAACCCATAACCTAACCCGAACCCTAAAACTAACCCTAACCCTTACCCTTACCCTAACCCTAAACCTAACTCTAATCCTAAACTTAACCCTAACCATAACCCTTACCCTTACCCTAATCCTATCCCTAACTCTAAACCTTACCCTAACCCTATCCTTAACCCTATCCCTTACCCTAACCCCAACCCTAAACCTAAACCGAACCCTAACCTTATCCCTAACCATAACCCTAAACCTAACCCTTACCCTTACCCTAAACGTAACCCTAACCCTAAACCTAACCCTAACCTAACCCTAACCCTTACCCTAACCCTAACCCTAATCCTAACCCTAACTCTTACCCTTCCCCTTCCCCTAACCCTAACCCTAAAACTAACCCCAACCCTAAACTTAACCCTAACCCTAACCCTAAACCTAACCCTAACCCTTATCCTAACCCTAAACCTAATCCTAACCCTAACCCTTCCCCTTCCCCTAACCCTAACCCTAAAACTAACCCTAACCCTAAACTTAACCCTAACTTTTACCCTCACCCTAACGCTAACCCTAACCCTAAACCTATCCATAACCCTAACCCTAACACTAACCCTTACCCTTACCCTAACCCTAACACTAACCATATTCTTACCCTAACCCTAACCCTAACCCTAGCCCTTACCCTAACCCTAACCCTAACCCAAAACCCTAACCCTAACCCATAACCTAACCCGAACCCTAAAATTAAACCTAACCCTTACCCTTACCCTAACCCTAAACCTAACTCTAATCCTAAACTTAACCCTCACCCTAACCCTTACCCTTATCCTAATCCTAACCCTAACCCTAAACCTTACCCTAACCCTATCCTTAACCCTATCCCTTACACGAACCCCAACCCTAAACCTAAACCGAACCCTAACTTTATCCCTAAACATAACTCTTATCCTGACCCTAACCCTAACCCTAAACCTAAACCTAACCATAACCCCTAACCCTAACCGTAACCATAAACCTAACTCTAACGCTTACCCTTACCCTAACCCTAAACTTAATGCTAACCCTAACCTAAACCCTAACCCTTACCCTTATCCTAAACCTAAACCTAAACCAAACCCTAACCCTAAGCTTAACCCTAACCATAACCCTAAACCTAACCCTTACCCTTACCCTAACCCTAACCCTAACCCTAAACCTAACCCTAACCTAACCCTAACCCTAACACCTGACCCTAACCCTAACCCTAACCCTGAAACTTACCCTAACACTAACCCTAACCCTAACCCTAACACTTACCCTAACCCTAACCCTAACCCTAACCCTAACCCTAACCCTAAAACTAACCCGAAACCTAAACTTAACCCTAACCCTAACCCTAACCCTTACCCTAACCCTAAACCTAATCCTAACCCTAACCCTTCCCCTTCCCCTAACCCTAACCCTAAAACTAACCCTAACCCTAAACTTAACCCTAAATTTTACCCTCACCCTAACCCTAACCCTAACCCTAAACCTAATCCTAACCCTAACCCTAACACTAACCCTTACCCTTACCCTAACGCTAACCCTAACCCTAACTCTTACCCTTACCTTACCCTAACCATAACACTTATCCTAACCCTAACCCTAACCCTAACAATAAACCCTAACCCTAACCCATAACCTAACCCTAAACCTAACCCTAACCCTAACCATTACCCTTAACCTAAGCCTAATTCTAACACTAACCCGAAACCTAAACCTAACCCTTATCGTAATCCTAACCCTAACCCTTACCATTAGCCTAACCCTAACCCTAACCTTAACCCTAACGCTAACCCTAGCCCTAACCCTAATCCTTACCCTTACCCTAACCCTAACCCTAAACCTAACCCTAACCCAAACCCGAACCCTAACACTATCCCTAACCCTTACCCTTACCCTAAGCCTATCCCTAAACCTAACACTAACCCTAAACCTTACATTTACCCTAACCCTAACCCTATCCCTAAACCTACCCCTGACCCTTAACCTATCGCTAACCCTAACCTTAACCCTAACCCTAACCCTAACCCTAACTTTTACCCTTACTCTAACCCTAACCCTAAACCTAACCCTAACCCTAACACTATCCCTAACCCTAACCCTTACCCTTATCCTAACCCTATCTCTAAAGCTAACAGTAAAAATATACCCTAACCCTAACCCTAACCCTATCCCTTACACTTACCCTAACCCTAACCCTAACTCTAACACTAACCCTTACCCTTATCCTAACCCTAACATTAAGCCTAACCCTAACCCTAACCTTAACCCTAACCCTAACCCTAACACTTACCCTAACCCTAACCTTAAACCTAATCCTAACCCTAACCCAAACACTAACACTAAACCTAACCTTAACCCTAACCCTAACCCTTACCCTTACCCTAACCCTAACCCTAACTCTAACACTAACCCTTACCCTTATCGTAACTCCAACATTAAACCTAACCCTAACCCTAACCCTAACCCTAACCTTAACCCTAACCCTAACCCTAACCCTAACACTTACCCTAACTGTAACCTAAAACCTAATCCTAACCCTAACCCTAACACTAACCCTAACCCTAACCGTAACCTTAACCCTAACCCTTACCCTTACCTAACCCTAACCCTAACCCAAACCGTAACCCCTACCCTTACCCTAACCCTAAACCTAACCTTAACCCCAACCCTAAATCTAACCCTCACCCTAATCCTAACCCTTACCCTAACCCTAACCCTTACCCTAACCCTAACCCTAAACCTTACCCTTACCCTAACCCTAACCTTAACCCCAATACTAAACCTAACCCTAACCCTAAACCTAACCCTAAACCTTATCCTTACCCTAACCCTAACCCAAACCCTAAACGTAACCCTAACCGTAACCATAACCCTTACCCTAACCCAAACCCTAATCCTAACCCTACTCTTACCCTTACCCTAACACTAACGCTAACCCTAAAACTAACCCCAACCCTAAACTTAACCCTAACCCTAACCCTAACCCTAACCCTTACCCTAACCCTAAACCTAATCCTAACCCTAACCCTTCCCCTTCCCCTAACCGTAACGTTAAAACTAACCCTAACCCTAAACTTAACCCTAATTTTACCCTCACCCTAACCCTAACCCTAACCCTAACCCTAACCCTATCACTAACACTTACCCTTATCCTAACCCTAACCATAACCCTTACCCTAACACTAACCCTAACCCTAGCCCTTATCCTAACCCTAACTCTAACCCAAAACAATAACCCTAATCCTTAACCTAACCCGAACCCTAAACCTAACCCTAACCCTTACCTTTACCCTAACCCTAAACCTAACTCTAATCCTAAACTTAACCCTAACTCTAAACCTTACCCTACCCTAACCTTTACCCTAATTCTAATCCTAACCCTAACCCTAACCTTAACCTTAACCCTAATCCTAAACCTAACCCTTACACTTACACTAACCCTAACCCTAAACCTAACCCTAACCCTAACGCTAACCCTAACCTTAAACCTACCTCTAACCCTAACCCTAACCTAACCCTTAACCTTAACCCTAATCCTAACCCTTACCCTTACCCTAACCATAAACCTAACCTTAACCCCAACCCTAAATCTTACCCTCACCCTAATCCTAACCCTTACCCTAACCCTAACCCTTACCCTAACCCTAACCCTAACCCTAACCCTTACCCTAACCCTAACCTTCACCCCAATACTAAACCTAACCCTAACCCCAAACCTAACCCTAACCCTTATCCTTACCCTAACCCTAACCCAAACCCTAAACGTAACCCTAACCGTAACCATAACCCTTACCCTAACCCTAACCCTAATCCTAACCTTAACTCTTACCCTTACCCTAACACTAACCCTAACCCTAAAACTAACCCCAATACTAAACTTAACCCTAACCCTAACCCTAACCCTTACCCTAACCCTAAACCTAATCCTAACCCTAACCCTTCCCCTTCCCCTAACCCTAACCCTAAAACTAACACTAACCCTAAACTTAACCCTAACTTTTACCCTCAACCTAACCCTAACCCTAACCCTAAACCTAACCCTAACCCTAACCCTAACACTAACCCTTACCCTTACCCTAACCCTAACCCTAACCATATTCCTTACCATAAACCTAACCCTAACCCTTGCCCTTACCCTAACCCTAACCCTAACCCAAAACCCTAACCCTAACCCATAACCTAACCCGAACCCTAAAACTAACCCTAACCCTTACCCTTACCCTAACCCTAAACCTAACTCTAATCCTAAACTTAACCCTAACCATAACCCTTACCCTTACCCTAATCCTATCCCTAACTCTAAACCTTACCCTAACCCTATCCTTAACCCTATCCCTTACCCTAACCCCAACCCTAAACCTAAACCGAACCCTAACCTTATCCCTAACCATAACCCTAAACCTAACCCTTACCCTTACCCTAAACGTAACCCTAACCCTAAACCTAACCCTAACCTAACCCTAACCCTTACCCTAACCCTAACCCTAATCCTAACCCTAACTCTTACCCTTCCCCTTCCCCTAACCCTAACCCTAAAACTAACACCAACCCTAAACTTAACCCTAACCCTAACCCTAAACCTAACCCTAACCCTTATCCTAACCCTAAACCTAATCCTAACCCTAACCCTTCCCCTTCCCCTAACCCTAACCCTAAAACTAACCCTAACCCTAAACTTAACCCTAACTTTTACCCTCACCCTAACGCTAACCCTAACCCTAAACCTATCCATAACCCTAACCCTAACACTAACCCTTACCCTTACCCTAACCCTAACACTAACCATATTCTTACCCTAACCCTAACCCTAACCCTAGCCCTTACCCTAACCCTAACCCTAACCCAAAACCCTAACCCTAACCCATAACCTAACCCGAACCCTAAAATTAAACCTAACCCTTACCCTTACCCTAACCCTAAACCTAACTCTAATCCTAAACTTAACCCTCACCCTAACCCTTACCCTTATCCTAATCCTAACCCTAACCCTAAACCTTACCCTAACCCTATCCTTAACCCTATCCCTTACACGAACCCCAACCCTAAACCTAAACCGAACCCTAACTTTATCCCTAAACATAACTCTTATCCTGACCCTAACCCTAACCCTAAACCTAAACCTAACCATAACCCCTAACCCTAACCGTAACCATAAACCTAACTCTAACGCTTACCCTTACCCTAACCCTAAACTTAATGCTAACCCTAACCTAAACCCTAACCCTTACCCTTATCCTAAACCTAAACCTAAACCAAACCCTAACCCTAAGCTTAACCCTAACCATAACCCTAAACCTAACCCTTACCCTTACCCTAACCCTAACCCTAACCCTAAACCTAACCCTAACCTAACCCTAACCCTAACACCTGACCCTAACCCTAACCCTAACCCTGAAACTTACCCTAACACTAACCCTAACCCTAACCCTAACACTTACCCTAACCCTAACCCTAACCCTTACCCTTACCCTAACCCTAACCCTAACCTTAACCCCAACTCTAAACCTAACCCTAACCCTAACCCTAACCCTTACCCTAACGCTAACCCTAAATCTAACCCTACCCTAAAACTTACCCTTACCCTAAACCTAACCCTAACCCTAACCCTAACCCTTATCTTACCCTAACCCTAACCCTAACAATTAACCTAAACCTAACCAAACCCTAACTCTTTCCCTTACCCTATCGCTAACCCTAACCCTAACCCTCACACATACAATAACCCTTACCCTTACCCTAATCGTAACCCTAACCTTAACTCAATCCTAAACCTAACCCTAACCCTAACCCTAACCCCTACACTTACCCTAACCCTAACCATAACCCTAACGCTAATCCTAACCCTAACACTTACCCTTATCCTAAGCCTAACCCTTATCCTAAGCCTAACCCTAACCCTAACCCTAAACCCTAACCCTAACCCTTAACCTAACCCTAACCCTAACCCTAACCCTTACCCTTACCCTAAGCATAACTCTAACCCTCACCCGAACCCTAACCCTAAACCTTACCCTAACCCTAACCCTAACCGTTACCCTAACCCTAACCTTAACCCTAAACTTAACCCTAACGCTTACCCTAACCCTAATCCTTACCCTTACCCTAACCTTAACCCTAAACCTAACACTAACCCTAACCCTAAACCTAAACCGAACCCTAACCTTATCCCTAATCCTAACTCTTATCCTGACCCTAATCCTAACCCTAACCCTAAACCTAACCATGACCCCTAACCCTAACCATAACCCTAACCCTAACCCTAACCCTTAGCATTACCCTAACCATAACCTTAATGCTAACCCTAACCCTAACCCTAACCCTTACCCTTATCCTAACCCTAAACCTAAAGCTAACCCTAACCCTAACCATAACCATAACCTTAACCCTAACCCCTAACCCTAACCCTTAACCGTATCTTAACCTAAAACCTAACCCTAACCTTGACCATAACCCTAACCTTAACCCTAACCCTAACCCTTACCCTAAAGCTAACCCTGATCCTAAACCTTACCCTTATCCTAAACCTAACCATAACCCTAAAGCTAACCCTAACCTTAACACTTACCTTTACCCTAACCCTAATCCTTATCCTAACCCTATCCCTAACCCTAACCCTTAACCCTAACCCTAACCCTTAACCTAACCCTAAACCTAACCCTAACCCTAACCCTTACACTGACCCTAAGCCTAACTCTAACCCTAACACGAAACCTAAATCTAACCCTTACCCTAACCTTAACCCTATCCCTTACCCTAAAGCTAACCCTAAAGCTAAATTTAAACCTAACGCTCACCCTAACCCTAACCTTAATCCTTACCCTTACCCTAACCCTAACCCTAAACCTATCCCCAACCCTAACCCTAACCCTAAAAGTAACCCTAACCCTAAACTTAACCCTAACCCTTACCCTCACACTAACCCTAACCCTAACACTAAAACTAACCCTAACCCTAAACCTAACCCTTACCCTAACCCTAACCCTAATCCTTACCCTAACCCTAACCCTAACCCTCACCCTAACCCCTAAACCAAACCCTTAACCTAACCCTAACCCTAATCCTTACCCTAACCCTAACCCTAACCTTAACCTTAACCCTAACCATAACCCTAACCCTTACTCTTACCCTCACCCTAACCCTAACCCTAACCCTAAAACTAACCCTAACCCTTAACCTAACCCTAGCCCTTACCCTAACCCTAACCCTAACCCTAACCCTAACTCTTACCCTTACCCTAAGCCTAACCCTAACCCTAACGTTAAACCCAACCCTAACCCTAACCCTTACCCTTACCCTAACCCTAACCCTAAACGTAACCCTAACCCTAACCCTAACCCTAACCTTACCCTAACCCTAACCCTAACCTTCACCTAAACCTAGCCCTTATCCTAACCCTAACCCTAACCCTAACCCTAACCCTAAACTTAACCCTAATCCTAACCCTTACTCTTAACCTAACCCTAAACCTAACCCTAACCCTAACCCTTACCCTTACCTTAATCCTAACCCTAACCCTAACACTAACCATAAAACATACACTTACCCTAACCCTAACCCTAACCCTAACCGTAACCCTATACCTAACCCTAACCCTAATCCTAACCCTAACCCTTACCCTTACCCTAATCCTAACCCTAACCCTAAACCTTACCCTAACCCTAACCTTAACCCTATCCCTTACCCTAACCCCAACCCTAAACCTAAACCGAACCCTAACCTTATCCCTAAACCTAACTTTTATCCTGACCCTAATCCTACCCCTAAACCTAAACCTAACCCTTAAACTTACCCTAACACTAACCCTAAACCTAACCCTTACCCTAAGCCTAACCCTAAACCTAACACTAACCCTAACCCTTACCTTTACCCTAATCCTAAGCCTATCCCTAACCCTAACCCTTACCCTTACCCTAACCCTAACCCTAACTCTAAACCTAAACCTAACCCTAACCCTAACCCTTACCCTAACCATAAACCTAACCCTAACCTCCCCCTTAACCTTACCCTAACCCTAACCTTAACCCTAAACCTAACCCTTACCCTAACCCTTACCATTACACTAACCCTAACCCTAAACCTAACCCTAAACTTAACCCTATCCCTAACCCTAACCCTGACCCTTACCCTAACCCTAACCCTAAACCTAACCCTAACCATAACCCCTAACTCTAACCCTAACCCTAACCTTTACCCTTACCCAAACCCTAACCCTAACCCTAAATCTAAACCTAACCCTAACCCTAACCATAAACATAACCCTAAACTCACCCTTAACCTTACCCTAACCCTAACCCTAACCTTAACCCTAAACCTAACCCTTACCCTAACCCTTACCATTACGCTAAACCTAACCCTAAACCTAACCCTAAACCTAACCCTATCCCTTACCCTAACCCTTACCCTTACCCTAACCCTAACCCTAACCCTAAGCCTAACCATAACCCCTAACCCTAACCCTAACCCTAACCCTAACACTAATCCAAAAACATACACTTACCCTAACCCTAACCCTAACCCTAACCGTAACCCTATACCTAACCGTAACCCTGATCCTAACCTTAACCCTTACCCTTACCCTAATCCTAACCCTAAATTAAACCTTACCCTAACCCTAACCTTAACCCTATCCCTTACCCTAACCCTAACCCTAAACCTAAACTGAACCCTAACCTTATCCGTAACCCTAACTCTTATCCTGACCCTAACCCTAAACCTAAACCTAAACCTAACCATAACCCCTAACCCTAACCATAACCGTAACCCTAACTCTAACGCTTACCCTTACCCTAACCCTAACCTTAATGCTAACCCTAACCTAAACCCTAACTCTTACCCTTATCCTAACCCTAAACCTAAACCTAACCCTAACCCTAATCATAACCCAAACCATAACCCTAACCCTAAACCTTACCCTTACCCTAACCCTAACCCTAAACCTAACCCTAACCTAACCCTAACCCTAACACCTGACCCTAACTCTAACCCTAACCCTGAAACTTACCCTAACACTAACCGTAACCCTAACTCTAACACTTACCCTAACCGTAACCCTAACCCTAACCCGTACTCTTACCCTAACCCTAACCCTAACCTGAACCCCAACTCTAAACCTAACCCTAACCCTAACCCTAACCCCTACCTTAACGCTAACCCTAAACCAAACCCTACGCCTAAAACTTACCCTTACCCTAACTCTAACCCTAACCCTAACCCTATCCCTTATCCTAACTTTAACCCTAACCCTAACAATTAACCTAAACCTAACCAAACCCTAACCCTTACCCTTACCCTATCGCTAACCCTAACCCTAAACCTAACCCATACAGTAACCCTTACCTTACCCTAACAGTAACCCTAACCTTAACTCAACCCTAAACCTAAACCTAACCCTAACCCTAACCCTTACCCTTACCCTAAACCTAACCATAACCCTAACGCTAATCCTAACCCTAACACTTACCCTTACCCTAACTCTAACCCTTATCCTAAACCTAACCCTAACCCTAACCCTAAACCCTAACCCTAACCCTTAACCTAACCCTAACCCTAACCCTTACCCTTACCCTAAGCATAACTCTAACCCTCACCCGAAACCTAACCCTAAACCTTACCCTAACCCTAACCCTAACCGTTAACCTAACCTTAACCCTAACTCTAACACTAACCCTTACCCTTAACCTAACCCTAACCCTAACCCTAACCATTACCCTTACCCTAACCGTAACCCTAACCCTAACCCTTACCCTTTCCCTAACCCTAACCCTAACTCTAACCCTAAACCTTACCCTTTCCCTAACCCTAACCCTAACTCTAACACTAACCCTTACCCTTAACCTAACCCTAAGCCTAACCCTACCATAACCCTTACCCTAACCGTAACCCTAATCCTAACCCTAACCCTTACCCTTACCCTAACCCTAACCCTAACCCTAAAACAAACCCTAACCCTAACCCTAACCCTAACCGTTACCCTAACCCTAACCCTAATCCTACCCCTAACCCTTCCCCTAACCCTAACCCTAACCGTTACATAACCCTAACCCTAATCCTAACCCTAACCCTTCCCCTTACCCTAACCCTATTCCTAAAACTAACCCTAACCCTAAACTTAACCCTAACATTTACCCTCACCCTAACCCTAACCCTAACCCTAATCCTTACCCTAACCCTAACCCTAACCCTAGCCCTTACCCTAACCCTAACATTAACCCTAAACCCTAACCCTAACCCTTAACCTATCCCTAACCCTAACCCTAACCCTAACCCTTACCCTTACCCTAACCCTAAACCTAACTCTAACCCTAACTTAACCCTAACCCTAAACCTTACCCTAACCTAACCCTTACCCTAACCCTAACCCTATTCCTAACCCTAACCTTAACCTTAACCCTAATCCTAACACTGACCCTTACCCTTACCCTAACCCTAACACTAAACCTAAAACTAACCCTAATTCTTACCCTTACCCTAACCCTAAACCTTACCCTAAACTTAACCCTAAACTTAACCCTATCCCTAACCCTATCCCTTACCCTAAGCCTAACTCTAAACCTAAAACTAACCCGAACCTTTACCTTTACCTTAACCCTAACCCTATCCCTAACCCTAACCCTTCCCCTTACCCTAAACCTAACCCTAAACCTAACCCTAACCCTAACCCTAACCCTTACCCTAAACATAACCCTAACCCTAACCTCCCCCTTACCCTTACCCTAACCCTAACCTTAATCCTAACCCTAACCCTAACTCTAACCCTTAACATTACCCTAACTTTAACCCTAAACCTAACCTTAACCCTAACCCTAACCCTAACCCTAACACTAACCCTAACCCTAACCTTAACCCTAAACCTAACCCTTAACCTTACCCTAACCCTAACCCTAACCATAACCCTTACCCTAAACCTAAACCTAACTCTAACCCTAACCTTAAACCTAACCCTAAACCTTCCCCTGACCCTAACCCTTACCCTACCCCTAACCCTACCCCTAACCCTAACTTTAATCTTAACCCGAACCCTAACCCTAACCCTTACCCTTACCCTTACCCTAACCTTACCCTAACCCTAACCCTAAACTTAAACCTAACTCTAACCCTAACCCTAGCCTTAACCTTAAACTTAACCCTAATCCTAACCCTTACCCTTATCCTAACCCTAAACCAATCCCTAACCCTAAACCTAACCTTTACCCTTACCTTAACCCTAACCGTAACCCTAACCCGAACCCTCAACCTTACACTTACCCGAAACCTAACCCTAACTCTTACCCTAAACCTACCCCTACCCCTAACCCTAACCCTTACCCTTACCTTAACCCTAACCCTAACCCTAACCCTAAGCCTAACACTAACCCTAACATATACACTTACCCTAAACCTAACCCTAACCATAAACGTAACCCTATACCTAACCCTAACTCTAACCCTACCCTAACCCTTACCCTAACCCTAACCCTAACCCTAACTCTTACCCTTACCCTAAGCCTAACCCTAACCCTAACGTTAAACCCAACCCTAAACCCAACCCTAACCCTAACCCTTACCCTTACCCTAACCCTAACCCTAAACGTAACCCTAACCCTAACCCTAACCCTAACCTTACCCTAAACCTAACCCTAATCCTAAACCTAACTCTTACCCTTACCCTAATCCTAACCCTAACCCTAAACTTAACCCTAACGCTTACCCTAACCCTAACCCTAATCCTTACCCTTACCCTAACCCTAACCCTAAACCTAACACTAACCCTTACCCTAAACCTAAACCGAACCCTAACCTTATCCCTAACCCTAACTCTTATCCTGACCCTAACCCTAACCCTAAACCTAAACCTAACCATAACCCCTAACCCTAAACGTAACCCTAACCCTAACCCTAACCCTTACCATTACCCTAACCCTAACCTTAATGGTAACCCTAACCCTAACCCTAACCCTTACCCTTATCCTAACCCTAAATCTAAAGCTAACCCTAATCCTAACCCTAACCGTAACCTTAACCCTAACCCTAACCCTAACCTAACCCTTACTCTTACCCTAAACCTAAACCTAACCCTAATCTAACCCTAACCCTAACACCTAACCCTAACCGTATTCGTAACCCTGAAACTTACCCTAACACTAACCCTAACCCTAACCCTTACACTAAGCCTAACCCTAAACCTAACACTAACCCTAACCCTTACCTTTACCATAACCCTAAGCCTATCCCTATCCCTAACCCTTACCCTTACCCTAACCCTAAACCTAAACCTAAGCCTAACCCTTTCCCTAAACATACCCCTAACCTTAACCTCCCCCTTACCCTTACCCTAACCCTAACCCTAACCTTAAACCAAACCCTAACCCTAACCCTTACCCTTACCCTAACTTGAACCCTAAACCTAACCCTAACCTAACCCTAACACCTAACCCTAACCCTAACCCTATGCCTTAAAATTACCCTAACACTAACCCTAACCCTAACCCTAAACCTAACACTTACCCTAACACTCACCCTAATCCCAACCCTAATTCTTACCCTTACCTTAACCCTAACCCTTATTCTAAACTTAACCCTAACCCTAACCCTATCCCTAACCCTTACCCTTACCCTAAGCCTAACCCTAAACCTAACACTAACCATAACCCTTACCCTTACCCTAACCCTAACCCTAACCCTAAACCTAAACCTAACCCCAACCCTAACCCTTACCCTAACCATAAACCTAACCCTAACCTCCCCCTTAAGCTTACCCAACCCTAACCCTAACCTTAACCCTAAACCTAACCCTTACCCTAACCCTTACCATTACGCTAACCCTAACCCTAAACCTAACCGTAAACCTAACCCTATACCTAACCCTAACCCTTACGCTTACCCTAACCCTAACCCTAACCCTAAAACAAACCCTAACCCTAAGCCTAACCCTAACCGTTACCCTAACCCTAACCCTAATCCTAACCCTAACCCTTCCCCTTACCCTAATCCTATCCCTAAAACTAACCCTAACCCTAAACTTAACCCTAACCCTTACCCTCACCCTAACCCTAACCCTAATCCTAAAACTAACCCTAACCCTATCGCTAACCCTTACCCTTACCCTAACCCGAACCCTAAACCTAACCCTAACCTAATCCTAACCCTAACACCTAACCCTAACCCTAACCCTAAGCCTTAAAATTACCCTAACACTAACCCTAAACCTAACCCTAAACCTAACACTTACCCTAACACTCACCCTAATCCTAACCCTAATTCTTATCCTTACCTTAACCCTAACCCTTATCCTAAACTTAACCCTAACCCTAACCCTATCCCTAACCCTTACCCTTACCCTAAGCCTAACCCTAAACCTAACACTAACCCTAACCCTTACCTCTACCCTAACCCTAAACCTAACCCTAAACCCAACCCTATACCTAACCCTAACCCTTACCCTTACCCTAACCCTAATCCTAAACTTAACCCTAACCATAACCACTAACCCTAACCCTAACCCTAACCCTTACCCTTACATTAACCCTAACACTAAACTTAATGCTAACCCTAACCCTAAACCTAATCCTTACCCTAGCCCTAACACTAACCCTAATCTTACCCTAACGTTAACCCTAACCCTTACCCTTTCCCTAACCCTAACCCTAACCCTAAAACTAACCCTAACCGTAACCCTAACCCTAACCCTTACCCTTTCCCTAACCCTAACCCTAACTCTAACACTAACACTTACCCTTAACCTAACCCTAACGCTACACCTAACCCTAACCCTAACCCTAACCCTAACCACGACACTGAACCTAACCCTAACCCTAAACCTAACCCTAAACCTTACCCTTACCCTAACCCAAACCCTAAACCTAACCCTAACCCTAACCCTAACCCTTACCCTAACAGTAACCCTAATCCTAACCCTAACCCTTACCCTTACCCTAACCCTAAACCTAACCCTAAAACAAACCCTAACCCTAACCCTAACCCTAACCGTTACCCTAACCCTAACCCTAATACTAACCCTAACCCTTCCCCTTACCCTAATCCTATCCCTAAAACTATCCCTAACCCTAAACTTAACCCTAACCCTTACCCTCACTCTAACCCTAACCCTAATCCTAAAACTAACCCTAACCCTTTCGCTAACCCTTACCCTTACCCTAACCCTAAACCTAACCCTAATCCTTACCCTAAACTTAACCCTAACCCTAGCCCTTACCCTAACCCTAACACTAACCCTAACCCCTAACCCTAACCTTAACCTATCCCTAACCCTAACCCTAACCCTAACCCTTACCCTAACCCTAAACCTAACTCTAACCCTAACTTAACCCTAACCCTAAACCTTACCCTAACCCTAACCCTTACCCTAACCCTAACCCTATTCCTAACCCTAACCTTAACCTTAACCCTAACCCTAACTCTAACCCTTACCATTACCCTAACCCTAACACTAAAACTAACCCTAACCCTAACCCTAACGTTAACCCTAACTCTAACCCTAACCCTAACCTTAACATTAACCTTAACACTAATCCTAACCCTTACCCTTACCCTAACCCTAAACCTAACCCTAACCCTAACCCTAAACTTTACCCTTACCCTAACCCTAATCCTAACCCTAACCCGAACCCTCAACCTTACCCTTACCCTAAACCTAACACTAACCCTTACCCTAATCCTACCCCTAACCCTAACCCTAACCCTTACCCTTACCTTAACACTAATCCTAACCCTAACCCTAACATTTACCCTAAACCTCACCCTAATCCAAACCCTAATTCTTACCCTTACCCTAACCCTAAACCTAACCCTAAACTTAACCCTAACCCTAACCCTATCCCTAACCCTTTCCCTTACCCTAAGCCTAACTCTAAACCTAAAACTAACCCGAACTTTTACCTTTACCCTAACCTAACCCTATCCCTAACCCTAACCCTTACCCTTACCCTAAACCTAAACCTAACCCTAACCCTAACCCTTACACTAACCATAACCTTAACCCTAACCTCCCCCTTACCCTTACCCTAACCCTAACCTTAACCATAACCCTAACCCTAACTCTAACCCTTAACATTACCCTAAACCTAACACTAACCCTAACCCTTAACTTTACCCTAAACCTAAACCTAACCCTAACCCTAACCCTAACCCCTAACCCTAACCCTAACCACAACCCTTGTCCTTACCCTAAGCCTAAGCCTAACCCTAACCCTAACCCTTACCCTAACCCTCACCCTAATCCTAACCCTAACCCTTACCCTTACCCTAACCCTAACCCTAACCCTAAAACTAATTCTAACCCTAAACTTAACCCTAACCCTAACCCTAACCCTTACCCTAACCCTATCCCTTACCCTACCCTAACCCTAACCCTAAACCTACCCTTCACCCTAACCCTAAACCTAACCCTGACCCTTACCCTAACCCTAACCCTAAACCTAACCCTAACCCTAATCCCAACCCTAACCTTAACCCTAACCCTAACCCTAAACCTAACCCTAACCCTTACCCTTATTCTAACCCTAATATTAACACTTATCCTTACCCTAACCCCTACCCTAACCATAACCCTAACTCTTACACTAAATCTAACCCTAACCCTTACCCTTAACCTAACCCTAAACCTAATCCTAACCCTAACCCGAACCCTTACCATTACCCTAACCCTAACCCTAAACCTAACCCTCACCCTTACCTTACCCTTACCCTAAGCCTAACCCTAACCCATACCCTAACCCTAAACCTAACCCTAACACTAACACTTACCCTAACCCTAACCATAACCCTTACCCTAATCCTAACCCTAAACTTAACCCCAACCCCAAACCTAACCGTAACCCTAACCATACCTCTAACCTTACCTAACCCTGACCCTTACTTTAACCCTAACCCTAACCCTAACCCTAACCCTTACCCTAACCCTAACCCTAATCCTAAACCTAACCCTTACCCTAACGCTAAACTTAACCCTAAATCTAACCCTAACCGTAACATTAAACCTAACCTTTATCCTTACCCTAACCCTATACCTAACCCTAAACCTAACTCTAACCCTAACCCTAACACTAACACTTACCCTAACCCTAACCCTAACCCTTACCCTAACCCTAAACCTAACCCTAAACTTAACCCCAACCCCAAACCTAACCCTAACCCTAACCCTAACCTAACCCTGACCCTTACTTTAACCCTAACCCTAACCCTATCCCTAACCCAAACCCTTACCCTAACCCTAACCCTAATCCTAAACCTAACCCTTACCCTTACCCTAACGCTAAACCTAACCCTAAACCTAACCCTAACCGTAATATTAAACCTAAACCTTAACCTTACCCTAACCCTATCCCTAACCCTAAACCTAACCAAAACCCTAACCCTTACCCCAACCCTAACCCTAACCCTATGTTTAACCCTAACCCTAACCCTAAACCTAACCCTTACCCTACACTCACCCTAACCCTAAACCAAACCATAACCCTAAACCTAACCCTTAACCTTACCCTAACCCTAACACTAACCGTATCCCTAACACCTAACCCTAACCCTTACCCTAACCCTCACCTAAACCTAACCCTAAACCTAACCGTAACCCTAACCCTTTCCCTGACCTTGACCCTAACCCTTACCCTTACCCTAACCCTAACCCTAACCCTAATCCTAACCCTTACCCTTACCCTAACCCTAAACCTAACTCTAATCATAACACTAACTCTAATCCTCACCCTTACCCTAACCCTACCCATAACCCTTACCATAACCCTAACACTAACCCTAACCCTAATCTTAACCCTAACACATACCCTTACCCTAACCCTAACCCTAACCCTTAACCTAATCCTAACACTAACCGTAACCCCTAACACTAACCCTTATTCTAACCCTAACACTAACGCTACACGCTAACCCTAACCATAACCCTAACCCTAACCCCTTATCCTAACCCTAACCCTTACCCTTACCCTTATTCTAACCCTAATCCTAACCCTAACACTTACTCTAATCCCTACCCTAGCCCTAACCCTAACCCTAAACCTTACCCTAAGCCTAACCGTAAACCTAACCCTTACCCATAGCCTAACCCTAAAACTAACCCTAACCTTAACTCTAAACCTAACCCTAAACCTAACCCTTACCCTTACCGTAACCCTAACCCTAACCCTAAACCTTACCCATACCCTAACCCTAACCCAAACCCTTACTCTTACGTTAACCCTAACCCTAATTCTTACCCTTACCCTATCGCTAACCCTAACCCTAACCCTAACCCTAACAATAACACTTACCCATACCCTAACTGTAACCCTTACCTTAACCCCAACCCTAAACCTAACCCTAACCATAACCCTAACCCTTACCCTTACCCTAACCCTAACCATAACCCTAAACCTAACCCTAAACCTACCCATAAGCCTTACAATTACCCTTAACTCAAAACTAACCCTAACCATAACCCTACCCCTAAACCTCACCCTTACCCTAAACGTAACACTAACCCTTACCCTAACCCTAACCTTAACCACAACACTAAACCTAACCCTAACCCTAACACTTACCCTTACCCTAACCGTAACCCAAACCTAACCGTAACCCTAACCCTCACCCTAACCCTTAACCTAACCGTAACTCCAATCCTAATCCTAACCCTTACCATTAATCTATCCCTAACACAAACCCTAAACCAAAAACTAAACCTAACCTTAACCCTAACCCTTACCCTAACCCTAAACTTAACCACAACACTAAACCTAACCCTAAACCTAACTCGTACCCTAACCCTAACCCTAAACCTAAACCTTACCCTAACCCTAACCCTAACCCTTATCCTAACACTAACCCTAACCCTAACCCTAACCCTT
Source organism: Megascapheus bottae (assembly GCA_024803745.1). Taxonomy (NCBI): domain Eukaryota; kingdom Metazoa; phylum Chordata; class Mammalia; order Rodentia; family Geomyidae; genus Megascapheus; species Megascapheus bottae. The sequence goes on along the minus strand of JANJXV010000056.1, from coordinate 1,972,601 downwards.
AACCTAACCCTAACACTAACCCTAACACTATACCCTTACCCGAATCCCTACCCTAATCCTAAACCTAACCCTAACCCTTACCCTAACCCTAATCCTAACTTTAACCCTTAACCTAACACTAACACTAACCCTAACCCCTAACCTTAACACTTACCCTAACCCTAACCCTAAACCTAACCATTACCATTACCCTAACCCTAACCCTATCTTAACCCCAACAGTAAACCTAACCCTAACCCTAACCCTAACCCTTACCCTAACCCTAACCATAAAACTAAACCTAACCCTAAAACTTACCCTTACCCTAACTCTAACTCTAACCCTAACCCTAACCCTTATCCTAACCCTAACCCTACCCCTTAACCTAATCCTAACAGTAACCCTAATCTCTAACCCTAACTCTTATTCTAAACCTAACACTAAATCTAACCGCTAACCCTAACCCTAACTCTAACCCTAACCTTAACCCTAAACTTAACCTAACCCTTACCCTTACCGTTACCCTACACCAGACCCTAACCCTAACCCTAACGCTAAACTTTACCCTAAATCTAACCATAACCCTTACCTTTACCCTAACCCTAAACCTAACCCTAACCCTAATCCTAACCTTTACCCCTACCCTAACACTAACCCTAACCCTAACCCTAAACCTACACCTTACACTTATCATAAACCTAACCCTAACCCTTAACCTAAACCAAACCCTAACCCTAACCCTACAGCTTACCCTTACCTTAACCCTAACCGTAACCCTAACCCTAACCCTAACCCTAACCCTAACACATACACTTACCCTTACCCTTACCCTAACCCTCACACTAATCCTAACCCTAACTCTTACCCTTACCCTAACCCTAACCCTAACCCTAACCCTAAAAATAACCCTAACCCTAAACTTAACCCTAACCCTAACCCTAACCCTCACCCTTACCCTAACCGTACCCCTAACACTTACCATAACCATAACACTAACCCTAACCCTAATCTTAACCCTAACCCTAACCCTAACACATACCCTTACCCTAACCCTAACCCTAACCCTAACCCTAACCTTAACCCCAACCCTAAACCTAACCCTAACCCTAACGCTAACCCTTACCGTTACTCTAACCCTAACCCTAAACCTAACACATACCCTTACCCTTACCCTTACCCTAATCCTAACCCTAACAATAACCCTGACCCTTACCCTAACCATAACACTAACCCTAAACCCTAACCCGAACCCTTAACCTAACCCTAACCCTAACCCTTACCCTTACCCTAACCCTAACCCTAAACCTAACCCTAACCCTAACCCTAATCCTTACCTTTACCCTTTCCCTAACCCTAACCCTAACCCTTACCCTAACCCTAACCTTAACCCTAACACTAACATTTACACTAACCCTAACCCTTACCCTTACCCTAACCCTAACCCTAACCTTAACCCCAACCCCAAACCTAACCCTAATCCTAACCCTAACCCTGAACCTTTCCATTACCCTAACCCTAACCCTAACCCTAACACTAAACCTAACCCTAACCGTAACCTTAACCCTAACCCTTGTCCTTACCCTAACCCTAAAGCTAACCCTAAACCTAAACCTAACCCTAACCCTAACCCTAATCCTAAATCTAAAGCTAACCCTTACCCTAACCCTAACCCTAACACTAAACCTAACACTTACCCTAACCCTAAAACTAACCCTAACCCTTACCCTTACCCTAACCCTAAACCAAAACCTAACCCTTACACTAACCCTAACCCTAACCCTAACCTGAACCTAACCGTAACACTGACCTAACACTAACCCTAAAACTTACCCTTATCCTAAACCTAACCCTAACCATTACGCTAAACCTAACCCTAACTCTAACCCTAACCCTTACACTAAACCTAACCCTAACCAAAACTCTAACCCTTACCTTTAGTTAACCCTAACCCTAACCCTTACCCTAACGCTAACCCTAACCCCAACACATACCCTAACCCTAACCCTAACCCTAAACCTAACCGTAATCCTAAACCTAATCCTAAACCTAACGCTAAACCTAACCCTAACCCTACCCCTTACCCTAAACCTAACCTTAACCCCAACACTAAACCTAACCCTAACCCTTACACTTACCCAAAAACTACACCTAAACCTAACCATAACCCTAACTCTAACCCTAACCCTTACCATAACCGTAACCCTAACATTAACCCTAACCCTTACCCTAACTATAACACTAACCCTAAACCCTAACCCGATCCCTTAACCTAACCCTAACCCTAACCATAATCCTAACCCTTACCCTTATCCTAACCCTAAACCTAACTCTCACCATGATCCTACGCCTAACCCTTACCACAACCCTAACACTAACACTAACCCTAACCTTAACCCTAACCCTAACCCTAACCCTAACCATAACACATACCCTAACCCTAACCCAAACCCTAGCCCTAACCCTAACCGTAACACTAAACCTAAACCTAACTCTAACCGTAAACCTAACCCTTACCCTAAACATAACCCTAAACCTTACCCTTACCCTAAACCTAACCCTAACCTTAACCCAAACCCTAAACCTAACCCTAACCCTAACCCTAACCCTTACCCTAAATCTAACCCTCGTCCTAACCCTAACCCTTACCCTTACCCCAACAGTAACCCTAACCTTAACCCTAAACCTAACCCTAAACCTAACCCTAACCTTAACCCTAACCATTACCCTAACCCTAACCCTAACCCTAACTCTTACCCTCACGCTAACCCTAACCCTAAACCTAACCGTAAACCTTACCCTTACCCTCACCCTAACCCTACCTTAACCCTAACCCTAACCCTAACCAAAACCCTAAGCCTAATCCTTATGCTTACCCTAACCCTAAACCTAACCCTAAACCTAAACCTAACCCTTAACCTTATCCTAACCCCAACCCTAACCATAAACCTTACCCTTACCTTAACCCTAACCCTAAACTAACCGTAATCCTTACCCTTACCCTAACGCTAAACCCAACCCTAACTCTTACCCTAACACCTAACCCTAATCCTAACCCTAACCCTTACCCTTACCCTAACCCTAACCCTTTCCCTAACACTAACCCTAACCCTAACCCTTACCCATACCCTAACCCTAAACCTAACACTAACCCTAAACCTTAACCTAACAATTACCCTTACCCTAACCCCTACCCTAACCCTAACCCTAACCCTTACCATAACCCTAACCCTAACCCTAAACCTTACCCTTATCCTAACCCTAAGCCTAACCCTAACCCTAACCATTACACTTACCCAAAAACTACACCTAAACCTATCCATAACCCTAACTCTAACCCTAACCCTTACCATAACCCTAACCCTAATATTAACCCTAACCCTTACCCTAACTATAACACTAAACCTAAACCCTAACCCGAACCCTTAACCTAACCCTAACCCTAACCCTAATCCTAACCCTTACCCTTACCCTAACCCTAAACCTAACTCTCACCCTAATCCTACGCCTAACCCTTACCACAACCCTAACACTAACACTAACCCTAATCTTAACCCTAACCCTAACCCTAACACATACCCTAACCCTAACCCAAACCCTAGCCCTAACCCTAACCGTAACACTAAACCTAAACCTAACTCTAACCATAAACCTAACCCTTACCCTAACCATAACCCTAAACCTTACCCTTACCCTAAACCTAACCCTAACCTTAACCCAAAACCTAAACCTAACCCTAACCCTAACCCTAACCCTTACCCTAAACCTAACCCTCGTCCTAACCCTAACCCTTACCCTTACCCCAACAGTAACCCTAACCTTAACCCTAAACCTAACCCTAAACCTAACCCTAACCTTAACCCTAACCATTACCCTAACCCTAACCCTAACCCTAACTCTTAGCCTTACGCTAACCCTAACCCTAAACCTAACCGTAAACCTTACCCTTACCCTCACCCTAACCCTACCATAACCCTAACCCTAACCCTAATCAAAACCCTAAGCCTAATCGTTATGCTTACCCTAACCCTAAACCTAACCCTAAACCTAAACCTAACCCTTAACCTTACCCTAACCCTAACCCTAACCATAAACCTTACCCTTACCTTAACCCTAACCCTAACCTTAACCGTAATCCTTACCCTTACCCTAATCCTAACCCTAAACCTAACCTTAACACTAACCTTAACCCTAACCCTAACCCTAACCCTAACCCTTACCCTTACGCTAACCCTAACCCTAAACCTAACCCGAACCCTAACCCTAACCCTATCCCTAACCCTAACTCTTATCCTTACCCTAACACTAACAGTAAACCTAACCCCAACCCTAACCCCTAACCCTAACCGTAACCCTAACCCTAAACCTAACCCTTACCCCTACCCTAACGCAAAGCTTAATGCTAGCGCTAACCCTAACCCTAACCCTTACCCTTTCCCTAAACCTAACCCTAAACTTAACTCTAACCCTTACCCTTACCCTAAACTTAACCCTAAACCTAACAATAAACCTAACCCTAACCCTAACCCTAACCTTAACCCTAAACCTAACCCTAACCCTAAACCGAACCCTAACCCTAACCCTAACTCTTACGCTAACCTTAACCGTATACCTAAACCCAACCCTAACCCTTACCCTAACACCTAACACTAATCCTAACCCTAACCCTTACACTTACCCTAACCCTAACCCTTTCCCTAACCCTAAACCTAACCCTAACCCTTACCCATACCCTAACACTAAACCTAACACTAACCCTAACCCTTAACCTAACAATTACCCTTACCCTAACCCCTACCCTAACCCTAACCCTAAACCTAACCCTTAACGTAACCCTAACCCTAACCCTAAACCTTACCCTTATCCTAACCCTAAGCCTAACCCTAACCCTAACGCTTACCCTTACCCTAACCCTAATCTTAACCCTAACCCTAAACCTTACCCTAACCCTAAACCTAACCCTAGCCCTTACCCTAAACCTAACCCTAATCCAACCCTAACACTTACCCTAACCTTAACCCTAACCCTAAACCTAACCTTTACCCTTAACCTTACCCTAACACTAACCCTAACACTAACTCTAACTCTAACCCTAACCCTATCCGTAACACATACCCTTACCCTA
>JANJXV010000056.1:1917500-1965000 GCA_024803745.1 Megascapheus bottae | reverse complement strand
TAAACTTAACCCTAACCCTAACCCTAAACCTAACCCTTACCCTTACCCTAACCCTAACCATAAATCTAACCCTAACCGTAACACTAACACTAACCCTAAACTTAACCCTAACCCTAACCTTAACCCTTACCATTACCCTAACCCTAACCCTAAACCTAACCCTAATCCTTACCCTTACCCTAACCCTAACCCTAATCTTAACCGGAAACCTAAACCTAAACCTAACCCTAAACCTAGCCCTTACCCTAACCCTAACCCTAACCCCAACCCTAACACTAACACTTACCCTTACCCTAACCCTAACCCTACCCTAAACCTTTCCTAACCCTAATCCTAACCCTAACCCTTAACCTAACCCTAACACTAACCCTAACCCCTAAACCTAACCCTAACCATAACCCTAACCCCTAACCCTAACCCTAACGCTAACCCTTACCCTTATCCTAACCATAACCCTAAAACTTTCCCTTACCTTAACCCCTAAAATAACCCTAACCCTAAGCCTAACCCTTACCCTAACCCTAACCCTTACCCTACCCCTAACCCCAAACCTTACTCTTACCCTAAACCTAATCCTAACACTTACCCTAACCCTAAACATAACCCCAACACTAAACCTAACCCTAACCCTAACCCTTATGCTTACCCTAACCGTAACCCTAAACCTAACACTAACCCTAACCCTAACCCTTACCCTAAGCCTAACCCCAATCCTAACCCTAACCCTTATCCTTACCCTAACCCTAACTCTTACCCTAAACCTAAACCTAACCCTAAACTTAACCCTAACCCTTACCCTTACCCCAAAACTAACCCTAACCATAATCCTTACCCTTACCCTAACCCTAAACATAACTCTAACCCTAACCCTAACCCTTCCCCTAACCCTAACCCCAACCCTAACACTTACACTTACCGTAACCCTAACCCTAAACCTAACCCTAACGCTAACCCTAACCCTTAACCTAACCTTAACACTAACCCTAACCCCTAACCCTAACCCTAACCCTAACCCTTATTCTAACCCCAACCCTAACCCTAACTCCTAACCCTTACCCTAATCCTAACCCTAACACTAACCCTAACCCTTACCCTTACCCTAACCCTAACCCTAACTCTAACCCTAACCCTAAACCTAACCCTAACCCTTACCCTAATCCTAACCCGAACCCTAACCCTTACCCTTACCCCAAACCTAACCTAAACCTAATCCTAACCCTTACCTTTACTCTAACCCTAACCCTAAACCTAACCCTAACCCTAACCCTAACATTTACCCTTACCCTAACCCTAACCCTCAACCTAACCCTAACACTAACCATAACCCCTAACCCTAAACCTAACCTTAACCCTTACCCTTACCCTAACCCTAACCCTCAACCTAACCCTAACACTAACCATAACCCCTAACCCTAAACCTAACCTTAACCCTTACCCTTACCCTAACCCTAACCCTAACCCTAACCCTAACACTTACCCTTAACCTATAACTAACCCTAACCCTAACCCTAACCCTAACCCTAACCCTGACCCTACCCTAACCCTTACCCTAACCCTAAACCTAAACCTTACCCTAAACCTAACCTTAAAGCTAGCCCTTACATTAACCCTAACCCTAAACCTAAACCGAACCCTAACTTTATCCCTAACACTAAATCTTATCCTGACCCTAACCCTAACTCTAAACCTATCCCTAACCATAACCCCTAAACCTAACCGTAACCCTAACCCTAACCCTAACCCTTAACCTTACCCTAACCCTAACCTTAATGCTAAACCTAACCCTAACCCTAACCCTAACCCTAACCCTTACCCTTACCCTAACCCTAACCCTAAAACTAACCTAAACGCTAACCCTAACCCTAAACCTAACCCCTTATCCTAACCCTAACCCTAAACCTTACCCTTATTGTAACCTTAATCCTAACCATATCACTTACTCTAATCCCTTCCCGAGCCCTAACCTTAACCCTAAACCTTACCCTAAGCCTAACCCTAAACCTTACCCCTACCCTAACCCTAACACTTACCCTAACCTTAAACTTAACCCTAACCCTAAACCTTACCCTTACCCTAACCCTAACCCAAAACCTAACCCTTACCCTTACCCTAACCCTAAACCTAACCTTAACCCCAACACTAAATCTAACCCTAACCCTAACTCTAACCCTAACCCTAACCCTAACCCTAATCCTAACATTTACCCTTACCCTTACCCTAACCCTAACCCTAACCCTAAAACTAACCCTAACCCTAACCTTAACCCTAACCCTTACCCTTAACCTAACTCTAACCCTAATCCTAACCCTAACTCATCCCCTTACCCTAACCCTAACCCTAAAACTAACCCTAACCCTAAACTTAACCCTAGCCCTTACACTCACCCTAACCCTAACCCTAACCCTAAACCTAAACCTAACCCTAACCCTAACCCTAACCCTAACACTTACCCTTACCCTAACCCTAACCATAACCCTAATCCTTACCTTAAACCTAAACCTAACCCTAACCTTACCCTTACCCTAACCCTAACCCTAAACCTAACCCTAACCCTAACCCTAATCCTAAACTTAACCCTAACCCTAACCCTAACAATTGCCCTTACCCTAACCCTAACCCTAAACCTAACACTAACCCTAACCCTAACCCTAACCCTATCCCTTACCCTTACCCTAACCCTAACCCTAAACCTAACCCTAACCCTGACCCTAACCCTAAACCTTACCCTTATTCTAACCCTAACCCTAACACTTACCCTTACCCTAACCCTAACCATAACCCTAATCCTTACCTTAAACATAAACCTAACCCTAGCTCTTACAATAACCCTAACCCTAACCCTAAGCCCAAACCCTAACCCTAACCCTAACCCTAACCCTATCCCTAAATCTAACCTTAAACTTAACCCTAACCCTAACCCTAACCCTTACCCTTACACTAACCCTAACCTTAAACCTAACCCTAACCCTAACCCTAACCCTAACCCTAACCATAACACTAATCCTAACCCTTACCCTTACCCTAACCCTAAATCTAATCCTAACCCTAAGCCTAACCTTTACCCTTACCGTAACCCTAACCTGAAACCTCAACCTTACCCTTACCCTAAACCTAACCCTAACCCTTACCCTAAACCTACCACTACCCCTAACCCTAACCCTTGCCCTTATCTTAACCCTAACCCTAACCCTAAACCGAACACTAACCCTAACACATACACTTACCCTAACCCTAACCGTAAACCTAACCGTAACCCTATACCTAACCCTAACCCTAACCCTACCCTAACCTTTACCCTAACCCTAACCCTAACCCTAACTCTTACCCTTACACTAAACATAACCCTAACCCTAACCTTAAACCCAACCCTAAACCCAACCCTAACCCTAAACTTACCCTTCCCCTCACCCCAACCATAAACGTAACCATAACCCTAACCCTAAACCTAAACCTAACCCTAACCCTAACCCCAACCCTAAACCTAACCCTAACCCTAACCCTTACCCTAACCCTAACCCTAAAACTTACCCTTACCCTAACTCTAACACTAACCCTAACCCTAACTCTTATCCTAACCCTAACCCTAACCATTAACCTAACCCTAACCCTAACCCTAACCCTTACCATTGCCCTAAGCCTAACTCTAACCCTAACCCGAACCCTAACCCTAACCCTTACCCTAACCCTAACCCTAACCCTAACCCTTACCCTAACCCTAACCCTAACCCTTTTCTTAACCCTAACGCTAACCCTAACCCTAACCCTAGTCCTTACCCTTACCCTATCCCTAACCCTAAACCTAAACCTAACCCTAACCCTAACCCTAACCCCTAACCCTAACCCTAACCCTAACCCTTAACCTTACCCTAAGCCTAACCCTAACCCTAACCCTTACACTAACCCTCACCCTAACACTAACCCTAACTCTTACCCTTAACCTAAACCTAACCCTCATCCTAAAACTAACCCTAACCCTAAACTTAACACTAACCCTAACCCAAACCCTTACCATAACCCTACCACTAATCCTAAACCTAAACCTAACCCTTAACCTAACCCTAACCCTTACCCTACCCTAACCCTAACCCTAACCCTAACCTTAAACCTTACCCTAACCCTAACCCTTAACCTTACCCTAACCCTAACCGTAACCCTAACCCTAACCCTAACCCTAACACTTACCCTAAATGTCACCCTAATCCTAACCCTAATTCTTACCCTTACCCTAACCCTAAACCTTACCCTAAACTTAACCCTAACCCTAACCCCATCCCTAACCCTTTCCCTTACCCTAAGCCTAACTCTAAACCTAAAACTAACCCGAACCTTTACCTTTACCCTAACCCTAACCCTATCCCTAACCCTAACCCTTACCCTTACCCTAAACCTAAACCTAAACCTAACCCTAACCCTAACCCTAACCCTTACCCTAACCATAACCGTAACCCTAACCTCCCCCTTACCCTTAACCTAACCCTAACCTTTACCCTAACCCTAACTCTAACCCTTAACATTACCCTAACCCTAAACCTAAACCTAACCCTAAACCTAACCCTATCAATAACCCTAACCCTTACTCTTACCCAAAACCTAACCCTAACTGTAACACTAACCCTTACCCTTAACCTAACCCTACCCTAAATCTAACCCTAACCCTAACCCTAACCTTAACCCTAACCCTAACCCTAACCCTAACCTTAACCATAACCCTAACCCTAACTCTAACCCTTACCCTTACCCTAACCCTAAACCTAACCTTAACCCCAACACTAAACCTAACCCTAAACCTAAACCTAACCCTAAACCTTACCCTTACCCTAACCCTAACCCTAACCCTAACCCTAATCTTAACCACAACCCTTACCCTAACCCTAACCCTAACCCTAAAACTACCATAACCCTAACCTTAACCCTAAACCTAACCCTAAACCTTACCATAACCCTAAACCTAATCCTAAACCTAGCCTTTCCCCTTCCCCTAACCCTAACCCTAACACTAACCCTAACCCTAAAATTAACAATAATCCTTACCCTAACCCTAACCCTAACCCTAATCCTTACCCTAACCCTAACCCTAACACTTACCCTTACCTTAACCCTAAACCTAACTCTAACCCTAACCTTATCCCTAACCCTAAACCTTCCCCTAACCCTAACCCTTACCCTAAACGTAACCCTACCCCTAACTCTAACTTTAACCTTAACCCGGACCCTAACCCTAACCCTAGCCTTAACCTTAAACTTAACCCTAATCCTAACCCTTACCCTTATCCTAACCCTAAACCAAACCCTAACCCTAACCCTAACCTTTACCCTTACCTTAACCCTAACCCTAACCCTAACCCTTACCCTAACCCTAACCCTAACCCAAACCCTAAGCCTAACACTTATCCTAACCCTAACCCTAAGCCTAAGCCTAACCCTTAACCTAACCCTAATCCTAAACCTAACCCTTATCCTAACCCTAACCCTAACCATAACCATAACCATTAACCTAACCCTAACACTGACCCTAACCCTTAGCCTAAAACTTACACTTACCCGAAACCTAACCCTAACCCTTACCCTAAACCTAAACCTAACCCTAACCCTAACCCTTACCTTTACCTTAACCCTAACTCTAACCCTTACCCTAACGCTAACCCTAACCCTAACACATACTCTAACCCTAAGCCTAACCCTAACCCTACTCATAACTCTAAACCTAACCCTAAACCTAATGGTAACCCTAACCCTAAAACTTACCCAAAAACTAACCATAAACATAACCATAACCCCAACCCTAACCCTAACCCTTACCATAACCCTAACCCTAACATTAACCCTAACCCTTACCCTAACCATAACTCTAACCCTAAACCCTAACCCGAACCCTTAACCTAACCCTAACCCTAACCTTAATCCTGACCCTTACCCTTACCCTAATCCTGAACCTAAATCTAACCCTAACCCTAACCGTAACCCTCACCCTTACCATAACCCTTCCCCTAAACCTTACCATAACCGTAACACTAACCTAACCCTAATATTAAACCTAACCCAAACCCTAACCCTAACCCTTACCCTTACCCAAAAACTAACCCTAAACATAACCATACCCCTAACCATTAACATAACCCTAACCCTAACATTAACCCTAACCCTTAACCTAACTATAACTCTAACCCTAAACCCTAACCCGTACCCTTAACCTAACCCTAAACCTAACCCTAACCCTAATCCTAACCCTTACCATTACCCTAACCCTAAACCTAACTCTAATCCTAACCCTAACTCTAACCCTCACCCTTACCCTAACCCTACCCATAACCCTTACCATAACCCTAACACTAACCCTAACCCTAATCTTAACCCTAACCCTAACCCTAACCCTAACACATACCCTTACCCTAACCCAAACCCTAACCCTTAACCTAATCCTAACACTAACCCTAACCCCTAACCCTAACCCTTATTCTAACCCTAACACTAATGCTACCCGCTAACCCTAACCATAACCCTAACCCTAACCCATTATCCTAACGCTAACCCTAACCCTTACCCTTATCCTAACCCTAATCCTAACCCTAACACTTACTCTAATCCCTACCCTAGCCCTAACCCTAACCTTAAACCTTACCCTAAGCCTAACCGTAACCCTAACCCTTACCCGCACAATAACCATAAACCTAACCCTAACCTTAACCATAACCCTAACCCTAAACCTAACCCTTACCCTTACCCTAACCCTAACCCTAACCCTTACCCTTACCCTATCGCTAACCCTAATCCTAACCCTAACCCTAACAATAACCCTTACCCTTACCCTAACCGTAACCCTAACCTTAACCCCAACCCTAAACCTAACCCTAACCCCAACACTTAACCTTACCCTAACCCTAACACTTATCCTAACCCTAACCCTAACCTTAACCCTAAAGCCTAACCCTAAACCTTAACCTAACCCTAACCCTAACCCTACCCCTTACCCTTACCCTAAGCCTAACTCTAACCCTAACCCTAACCCGAACCCTAACCCTAACACTTACAATTACCCTAACCCTAACCCTTACCCAAACCGTAACCCTAACCCTAACCTTAACCCTAACGCTAAACCTAACCCTAACCCTAATCCTTACCCTTACCCTAACCCTAACCATAAACCTAACCCTAACATTAACCCTAACCCTAAACTTAAACCTAAACGTACCCATATCCCTAACCCTTACCCTTACCCTAACCCTAACCCTAAACCTCACACTAACCCTAACCCTTACCTTTACCCTAAACCTAAACCTAACCCTAACCCTAACCCTAACCCCTAACCCTAACCCTAACCCTAACTCTAACCATTACCCTTATCCTAAGCCTAATCCTAACAATAACCCTTACCCTAAGCCTCACCCTAATCCTAACCCTAACTCTTAACCTTACCCTAATCCTAACCCTAACACTAAAACTAACCCTAACCATACACTTTACCCTAACCCTAACCCTAACCCTTACCCTAACCGTAACCCTTACCCTACCCTAATCCTAACCCTAACCCTAACCTTAACCCTAAACCTAACCCTAACCTTACCCTTACCCTAACCCTAACCCTAAACCTAACCCTAACCCTAACCCTAATCCTAAACTTAACCCTAACCCTAACCCTAACAATTGCCCTTACCCTAACCCTAACCCTAAACCTAACACTAACCCTAACCCTAACCCTATCCCTTACCCTTACCCTAACCCTAACCCTAAACCTAACCCTAACCCTAACCCTAACCCTAAACCTTACCCTTATTCTAACCCTAACATTAACACTTACCCTTACCCTAACCCTAACCATAACCCTAACCCCTACCCTAATCCTAATCCTAACCCTAACCCTAATCCTAACCCTAACCCTAACACTTACCCTTACCCTAACCCTAACCCTAACCCTAACCCTAACCCTAATCCTAACCCTAACCCTAACCCTAACCCTTAACCTAACCCTAACACTAACCCTAACCCCTAACCCTAAACCTAACCATTACCCTAACCCCTAAACCTAACCATAACCCTAACCCTAACCCTTAACCTTATCCTAAACCTAACCCTAACCCTAACACTTACCCTTACCCTAACCCCTACCCTAACCCTAATCCTAACCCTAACTCTTAACCCTAAACCTAACCCTTACCATTACCATAACCCTAAACCTAACCCTAAACCTTACCATAACCCTTACAATTACCCTTACCCCAAAACTAACCCTAACCCTAATCCTACCTCTAAACCTTACCCTTATCCTAAACCTAACACTAACCCTTACCCTAACCCTAACCTTAACCATAACACTAAACCTAACCATAACCCTAACCCTTACCCTTACCCTAACCGTAACCCAAAACCTAACCGTAACCCTAACCCTCACCCTAACCCTTAACCTAACCGTAACTCCAATCCTAATCCTAACCCTTACCATTACTCTATCCCTAACACAAACCCTAAACCAAAAACTAAACCGAACCTTAACCATAACCCTTACCCTAACCCTAACCTTAACCACAACACTAAACCTAACCCTAACCCTAACTCGTACCCTAACCCTAACCCTAACCCTAACCCTTACCCTAACCCAAACCCTAACCCTTATCCTAACACTAACCCTAACCCTAACCCTAACCCTTAACCTAACCCTAACACTAACCCTAACACTTACCCTTACCCTAATCCCTACCCTAATCCTAAACCTAACCCTAACCCATACCCTAACCCTAATCCTAAATTTAACCCTTAACCTAATCCTAACACTAACCCTAACCCCTAACCTTAACACTTATCCTAACCCTAACCCTAAGCCTAAGCCTAACCCTTAACCTAACCCTAATCCTAAACCTAACCCTTATCCTAACCCTATCCCTAACCATAACCATAACCATTAACCTAACCCTAACACTGACCCTAACCCTTAGCCTAAAACTTACACTTACCCGAAACCTAACCCTAACCCTTACCCTAAACCTAAACCTAACCCTAACCCTAACCCTTACCTTTACCTTAAACCTAACCCTAACCCTTACCCTAACGCTAACCCTAACCCTAACACATACTCTAACCCTAAGCCTAACCCTAACCCTACTCATAATTCTAAATCTAACCCTAAACCTAATGGTAACCCTAACCCTAAAACTTACCCAAAAACTAACCATAAACATAACCATAACCCCAACCCTAACCCTAACCCTTACCATAACCCTAACCCTAACATTAACCCTAACCCTTACCCTAACCATAACTCTAACCCTAAACCCTAACCCGAACCCTTAACCTAACCCTAACCCTAACCTTAATCCTAACCCTTACCCTTACCCTAATCCTGAACCTAAATCTAACCCTAACCCTAACCGTAAACCTCACCCTTACCATAACCCTTCCCCTAAACCTTACCATAACCGTAACACTAACCTAACCCTAATATTAAACCTAACCCAAACCCTAACCCTAACCCTTACCCTTACCCAAAAACTAACCCTAAACATAACCATACCCCTAACCATTAACATAACCCTAACCCTAACATTAACCCTAACCCTTAACCTAACTATAACTCTAACCCTAAACCCTAACCCGTACCCTTAACCTAACCCTAACCATAACCCTAATCCTAACCCTTACCATTACCCTAACCCTAAACCTAAATCTAATCCTAACCCTAACTCTAACCCTCACCCTTACCCTAACCCTACCCATAACCCTTACCATAACCCTAACACTAACCCTAACCCTAATCTTAACCCTAACCCTAACCCTAACCCTAACACATACCCTTACCCTAACCCAAACCCTAACCCTTAACCTAATCCTAACACTAACCCTAACCCCTAACCCTAACCCTTATTCTAACCCTAACTCTAACGCTACCCGCTAACCCTAACCATAACCCTAACACTAACCCATTATCCTAACGCTAACCCTAACCCTTACCCTTATCCTAACCCTAATCCTAACCCTAACACTTACTCTAATCCCTACCCTAGCCCTAACCCTAACCCTAAACCTTACCCTAAGCCTAACCGTAACCCTAACCCTTACCCGTACACTAACCCTAAACCTAATCCTAACCTTAACCATAACCCTAACCCTAAACCTAACCCTTACCCTTACCCTAACCCTAACCCTAACCCTGAACCTTACCCATACCCTAACCCTAAACCTAACCCTTACTCTTACATTAACCCTAACCCTAACCCTAACCCTTACCCTTACCCTATCGCTAACCCTAATCCTAACCCTAACCCTAACAATAACCCTTACCCTTACCCTAACCGTAACCCTAACCTTAACCCCAACCCTAAACCTAACCCTAACCCCAACACTTAACCTTACCCTAACCCTAACACTTATTCTAACCCTAACCCTAACCCTAACCCTAAACCCTAACCCTAAACCTTAACCTAACCCTAACCCTAACCCTACCCCTTACCCTTACCCTAAGCCTAACTCTAACCCTAAACCGAACCCTAACCCTAACACTTACAATAACCCTAACCCTAACCCTTACCCTAACTGTAACCCTAACCCTAACCTTAACCCTAACGTTAAACCTAACTCTAACCCTAATCCTTAACCTTACCCTAACCCTAACCATAAACCTAACCCTAACATTAACCCTAACCCTAAACTTAAACCTAAACGTACCCATATCCCTAACCCTTACCCTTACCCTAACCATAACCCTAAACCTAACACTAACCCTAACCCATACCATTACCCTAAACCTAAAACTAACCCTAACCCTAACCCTAACCCCTAACCCTAACCCTAACCCTAACCCTAACCATTACCCTTACCCTAAGCCTAATCCTAACAATAACCCTTACCCTAAGCCTCACCCTAATCCTAACCCTAACTCTTAACCTTACCCTAATCCTAACCCTAACCCTAAAACTGACCCTAACCATATACTTTACCCTAACCCTAACCCTAACCCTTACCCTAACCGTAACCCTTACCCTACCCTAATCCTAACCCTAACCCTAACCTTAACCCTAAACCTAACCCTAACCTTACCCTTACCCTAACCCTAACCCTAAACCTAACCCTAACCCTAACCCTAATCCTAAACTTAACCCTAACCCTAACCCTAACAATTGCCCTTACCCTAACCCTAACCCTAAACCTAACACTAACCCTAACCCTAACCCTAACCCTATCCCTTACCCTTACCCTAACCCTAACCCTAAACCTAACCCTAACCCTGACCCTAACCCTAAACCTTACCCTTATTCTAACCCTAACATTAACACTTACCCTTACCCTAACCCTAACCGTAACCCTAACCCCTACCCTAACCCTAATCCTAATCCTAACCCTAACCCTAACCCTAATCCTAACCCTAACCCTAACACTTACCCTTACCCTAACCCTAACCCTAACCCTAATCCTAACCCTAACACTAACCCTAACCCTTAACCTAACCCTAACACTAACCCTAACCCCTAACCCTAAACCTAACCATTACCCTAACCCCTAAACCTAACCCTAACACTTAACCTTATCCTAAACCTAACCCTAACCCTAACACTTACCCTTACCCTAACCCCTACCCTAACCCTAACCCTAACCCTAACTCTTACCCTAAACCTAACCCTTACCATTACCATAACCCTAAACCTAACCCTAAACCTAACCATAACCCTTACAATTACCCTTACCCCAAAACTAACCCTAACCCTAATCCTACCCCAAAACCTTACCCTTATCCTAAACCTAACACTAACCCTTACCCTAACCCTAACCTTAACCATAACACTAAACCTAACCATAACCCTAACCCTTACCCTTACCCTAACCGTAACCCAAAACCTAACCGTAACCCTAACCCTCACCCTAACCCTTAACCTAACCGTAACTCCAATCCTAATCCTAACCCTAACCATTACTCTAACCCTAACACAAACCCTAAACCAAAAACTAAACCTAACCTTAACCCTAACCCTTACCCTAACCCTAACCTTAACCACAACCCTAACCTAACCCTAACCCTAACTCGTACCCTAACCCTAACCCTAACCCTAACCCTTACCCTAACCCAAACCCTAACCCTTATCCTAACACTAACCCTAATCCTAACCCTAACCCTTAACCTATCCCTAACACTAACCCTAACACTTACCCTTACCCTAATCCCTACCCTAATCCTAAACCTAACCCTAACCCATACCCTAACCCTAATCCTAAATTTAACCCTTAACCTAATCCTAACACTAACCCTAACCCCTAACCCTAACCCTTACTCTTACCCTAACCCTAACCCTAAGCCTAACCCTTAACTTTACCTTAACCCTAACCTTAACCCTTACCCTAACGCTAAACCTAACCCTAACACATACTCTAACACTAACCCTAACCCTAACCCTACCCGTTACCCTTAACCTAACCCTAACCATAACCATAACCCTAACCCTTACACAAAAACTAACCCTAATCATATCCATAACCCTAACCCTAACCCTAACCCTTACCATAACCCTAACCCTAACATTAACCGTAACCCTTACCCTAACCATAACTCTAAACCTAACCCTAACCCTAACCTTAATCCTAACCCTAACCCTTACCCTTACCCTAACCCTAACCCTAAACGTAACCCTAAACTAACCCTAACCCTAACACCTAACCCTAACCCTAACCCTTACACTTACCTTAACACTAACCCTAACCCTAACCCTAACACTAACACTTACCCTAACCCTAACCTTACCCCTAACCCTTACTCTTACCCTAACCCTAACCCTAACCTTAACCCCACCCTAAACCTAACCCTAACCCTAACCGTAACACTTACCCTAACCCTAACCCTAACCCTAACCCAAAACTTACCCTTACCCTAACTCTAACCCTAACCCTAACCCTTATTCTAACCCTAACCCTAACCCTAACCCCTAACCCCTAACCCTAATCCTAACCCTAACCCTTACCCTTACCCTAAGCCTAACCCTAAACCTAACCCTTACCCTAACCCTCACCCTAATCCTAACCCTAACTCTTACCCTTACCCTAATCCTAACCCTAACCCTAAAACTAACCCTAACCCTAAACTTAACCCTAACCCTAACCCTAACCCTTACCATAACCCTACCACTAATCCTAACCCTAACCCTAACCCTAACCCTTACCCTAACCCTAACCCGTACCCTACCCTAACCCTAACACTAACACTGACCTTAACCCTAAACTTAACCCTAACCCTTACCCTTACCCTAAACCCGACCCTAACCCTAACCCTAACGCTAAACCTTACCCTAAATCTAACCCTAACCCTTACCCTTACCCTAACCCTAAACCTAACCCTAACCCTAATCCTAACCTTTACCCTTACCCTAACCCTAACGCTAACACTAACCCTAACCCTAAAGCTTACCCTTACCTTAACCCTAACCCTAAACCTTACCATTACCCTTACCCTAACGCTAACCCTAAACCTAACCCTAACCCTAACAATAACCTTAACACATACCCTTACCCTTACCCTAACCCTAACCCTAAACTTAACCCTAACTCTTACCCTAACCCTAACCCTAATCGTAAACCTTACCCTTACCCTAAACCTAACCCTAACCCTTACAATAAACCTAAACCTAACCCTTACCGTTAGCTTAACCCTAAACCTAACACTTACCCTTACCCTAACGGTAACCCTAACCCTAACCCAAATCCTAACGCTAACACACAGTCTTACCCTAACCCTAACCCTAACCCTTACCCTTACCCTAACCCTAACCCTAACGCATACCCTAACCTTAACCCTAACCCTAACCCTAACACTAACACTTACCCTAACCCTAATCCTTACCCTAACCCTAACCCTAAACTTAACCCCAACTCCAAACCTAACCCTAACCATAACGCTAACCCTAACCCTAACCTAATGCTGACCCTTACCTAACCCCTAACCCTAACCCTAACCCTAACCCTAACCCTAACCAAAACCCTAACCCTTACTCTAACCCTAACCCTAACCCTAAACCTAACCCTAATCCTAACCCTAACCCTAACGCTAAGGTTAACCCTAACCCTAACCCTATCCCTAACACTTACCCTAACACTAAACCTAACACTTACACAAAAACTAACCCTAATCATATCCATAACCCTAACCCTAACCCTAACCCTTACCATAACCCTAACCCTAACATTAACCTTAACCCTTACCCTAACCATGACTCTAAACCTAAACCATAACCCGAACCTTTAACCTAACCCTAACACTAAACTTAATCCTAACCCTTACCCTTACCCTAACCCTGAACCTAACTCTAACCGTAAACCTAACTGTAACCCTCACCCTTACCCTAACCTATCCCCTAACCCTTTCCATAACCCTAACACTAACCCTAATCCTAACCCTAACCCTTACCCTTACACTAACCCTAACCCTAAACGTAACCCTAAACTAACCCTAACCGTAACACCTAACCCTAACCCTAACCCTTAAACTTACCTTAATACTAACCCTAACCCTAACCCTAACCCCTAACCCTAACCCTAACCCTAATCTTAACCCTCAGCATAACCCTAACCCTAACCCTTAACCTAACCCAAATCCTAACCCTAAACCTTACACTTACCCTAACCCTAACCCTAAACCTAAGCCTAACCCTAACCTTAACCCTAACGCTTACTATAACCCTAACCCTAACCCTAACCCTAACCTAACCCTTACACTTTCCCAAACCCTAACTCTAACCCTATCACTTAACATTAACCTAACCCTAACCCTAAACCCAACCCTAACCCTAACCCTAATCCTAACCTTAACCCTAACCCTAACCCTAAACCTAACCCTTACCCTTACCCTAACCCTAACCATAAAACTAACCCTAACCCTAACCCTAACACTAACCCTAACCCTTAACTTAACCCTAACTCTAACCTTAAACCTTACCATTACCCTAACCCTAACCCTAACCCTAATCCTTACCCTTACCCTAACCCTAACCCTAATTTTAACCCCAACCCTAAACATAACCCTAACCCTAACCCTTACCCTAACCCTAACCCTAACCCCAACCCTAACACTAACACTTACCTTTACTCTTACCCTAACCCTAACGCTAACCCTAAACCTTATCCTAACCCTAACCCTAACCAAACCCTTAACCTAACCCTAACACTAAACCTAACTCCTAACCCTAAACCTAACCCTAACCCTAACCCTAACCCTTACCCTTATCCTAATCCTAACCGTAACCCTAACACTTACCCTTACCTTAACCTCTACCCTATCCCTAACCCTAAGCCTAACCCTTACCCTAACCAACCCTTACCCTACCCCTAACCCCAAACCTTACTCTTACCCTAAACCTAATCCTAACACTTAACCTAACCCTAAACATAACCCCAACACTAAACCTAACCCTAACCCTAACGCTAACTCTAACCCTAACACCTACCCTTAACCTAACCCTAACCCTAATCCTAACCCTAACCCTAACCCTAACCTTAACCCTAACCCTAAACGAAACCCTTACCCTAACCCTAACCCTAACCCGAATTTAACCCCAACGCTAAACCTAACCCTAACCTTAACCCTAACCCTTAACCTAACCCTAACACTAACCCTAACCCCTAACCCTAACCATAACCCTAACCCTAACCCTAACCCTAAACCCTATCCTAAACCTAACCCTAACCCTAACACTTACCCTTATTCTAACCCCTACCCTAACCCCTACCCTAACCCTAACCTTAACCCTTTCCCTTATCCTAACCCTAACCCTAACACTTAACCTTACCCTAACCCCTACCCTAACCCTAACACTAACCCTTACCCTAACCTTAACACTAACCCTAACCCCTAACCCTAACCCACACCCTAACCCAAACCCTAAACCCTAACCCTAACCATAACGCTAACCCCTAAACCTAACCCTAACCCTAACTCTAACACTTACCCTTATCCTAACCGTAACCCTAACCCTAACAATTACCCTTACCCTAACCCCTACCCTAACCCTAACCATAACCCTAGCCCTTACACTAACCATAACCCTAACTCTAACCCTTAACATAAACCTAACAGTAACCCTAACCCCTAACCCTAAACATAACCATAACCCTAACCCCCAAACCTAACCCTAACCCTAACCCTAACTCTTAACCTTATCCTAACCCTCACCCTATCCCTAAACCTACCCCTTACCCTAACCCTAACCCTAAACCTAACCCTTACCATTACCCTAAACCGAAACCTAAACCTAAATCTAACCATAACCCTTAGCCTTACCCTAACCATAACCCTAACCCCCAAACCTAACCCTAACCCTAACCCTAACCCTTACCCTTATCCTAACCCTAACCCTAACCCTAACCCTAAACCTAACCCTTACCCTAACCCTAAACCTAACCCTAGCCCTAACCCTAAACCTAACACTTACCCTAATCCTAAACCTAACACTTACCCTAACCCTAACCCTATCCCTAACCCTTACCATAACCCTAAACCTACCCCTAAACCTAATTCTAACCCTTACCCTAATCCTAACCCTAACCCTAACACTTACCCTAACCATAACCTTAACCCTAACCCTAACCCTAAGACTTACCGTTACCCTAAACCTAACTCTAACCCTTACCCTAACCCTAACAAGAACCCTAACTCTTATCCTTACCAGAACCCTAACCCTAAATCTAACCCTAACACTAACCCTAACCCTAACTCTAACCCTTACCCTTACCCTAAACCTAACCCTAACCCTAAACCTAACCCTAACCTTAACCCTAACACCTAAACCTAACCTTAACTGTAACCCTTACCCTTCCGCTAACCCTAAACCTAACCCTAGCCCTAACCCTAACCCTAACACTTACCCTAACAATAAACCTAATCCTAACCCTTACCCTTACCCTAAACCTAACCCTAATCTTAACCACAACCCTAAACCTAACCCTAACCCAACCCTAACCCTTACCCTAACCCTAACCCTAACTCTAACCATAACACTTAACCTTACCCTAACCCTAACCCTAACCCTTATCCTAACCCTAACCCTAACCCTAAACCTTAATTTAACCCTAACACTAACCCTAACCCCTAACCCTAACCCTTACCCTAAACCTAAACCTAATCGTAACCCTAACCCTTATCCTTACCCTAACCCTAACCCTAACACTAACCCTAACCCTAAACCTAACACTTACCCTAACCCTAAACGTAACCCTTACTCTAACCTTACCCCTAACACTAACCCTAACACTAATGCTAACCCTAACCCTAACCCTAACACGTACACTTACCCTAAACCTAAACCTAACCCTAACCTTACCCTAACGCTAAACTTAACCCAAAACCTAACCATTACCCTAACACTATCCCTACACCTAACCCCTAACCATAACCATTAACGTAACCCTAACCCTAATCCTAAGCTTTACCCTTACCCTAATCCTAAACTTACCCTAAACCTAAACTCAAACCTAAACCTAACCTTAACCCTAACCATAACCCTAACCCCAAAATTTACCCTTACCCTAACCCTAACCCTAAACCTAACCCTAACCCAAACCCTAAACCTAACGTTAACCCTAACCCTAACCGTAACCCTTACCCTTACACTAACCCTATATCTAACACTAACCCTACCCTAACCCTAACCCTAACCCTAAACCTAACCCTAACCCTAACCCAAACTCTTACCCTTACCCTAAACCTAACCCTAACCCTAAACCTAAACCTAACCCTAACCGTAATCCTAACCCCTACCCTTACCATAACTCTAAACCTAACCCTAACCCTTACCCTTACCCTAACTCTTATCCTTACCCTAACCCTAAGCCTAAACATAACACTAACATTAACTGCTACCCTAACCCTAACCCTAACCCTAACCCTAGCCCTTACCCTTACCCTAACCCTAACCCTTACCCTAACCCTAAACCTAACCCTAACCCTAACCCAAACCCTTACCCTTACCCTAACCCTAACCCTAACCCTAAACCTAAACCTAACCCTAACCCGAACTCTAACCGTTATCCTTAAACTAACCCTAACCCTAAACCTAACCCTAACCCTAATCCTAACCCCTACCCTTACAATAACTCTAAACCAAACCCTAACCCTTACCCTTACCCTAACTCTTATCCTTACCCTAACCCTAAGCCTAAACATAACACTAACCCTAACTGCTACTCTAACCCTAACCCTAAACCTAACCCTAACCCTAACCCTAACCTTAACCCTAAACTTTAACCTAACCCTAACCCTAACCCTAACACTAAACCTACCCCTTACCCTTTCCCAAAACCTAACCCTAACTCTAACCCTAACACTTAACCTTAACTTAACCCTAACCCTAAACCTAAGTCTAACCCTAACCCTAACCCTAACCTTAACCCTAACCCTAAACCTAAACCTAACCCTAACCTTACCCTAACACAAAACCTAACCCTAACCCTTACACTAACCCTAACCCTAACGCTAAACCTAATCTTAACCCTAACCCTAACACTAACCCTTACCCTTACCCTAACCCTAACCCTAACCCTAACCCTAACTCAAACCTTAACCCTAAACCTAACCCTAACCCTTGCCCTTACCCTAACTCTAACCTAAACCTAACACTAACCCTATCCCTAAACCTAACCCTAACCCTAACGCCTAACCCTCAACCTAACCCTAACCCTTACCCTTACCCTAACACTAACAATAACCCTAACCCTAACCCTAACCCTAAAACTAACCCTAAGCTTAATGCTAGTCCTAACCCTAAACCTAACCCTTAACTTAGCCCTAACACTAACCCTAACCCTTACCCTTTCCCTAACCCTAACCCAAAGCCTAACTCTAACCCTTACCCTTACCCTAAACCTAACCATAAACCTAACCCAAAGCCTAACCCTAACCCTAACCCTAACCTTAACCCTAACCCTAACCCTAACCCTTACCCTTACCCTAACCCTAACCCTAAACCTAACCCTAAACCTAACCCTAACCGTAACCCTAACCTTAACCCTAACCCTAACCCTAACCCTTACCCTAACCCTAACCCTAACCCTAACCCTAACCATTACCCTAACCTTAACTGTATACATAAACCTAACCCTAACCCTAACCCTTACCCTAACACCTAACCCTAATCCTAACCCTAACCCTTACCCTTACCCTAACCCTAACCGTAGCACTTACCCTAACACTAACCCTAACCCTAACCCCTACCCTTACCCTAACCCTAAACCTAACACTAACCCTAACCCTTACCCTAACAATTACCCTTACCCTAACCCCTACCCTAACCCTAACCCTAACCCTAACCCTTACCGTAACCCTAACCCTAACCCTAAATCTTACCCTTACCCTAACCCTAAGCCTAACCCTAACCCTAACCCTAAACCTAACAATTACCCTTACCCTAAACCAAACCCTAACCCTAACCATAAACCTTACTTACCCTAAACCTAACCCTTACCCTTACCCTAATCCTAACACTAACCCTAAAGATAATCCTAACCCTAACCCTAAAACTTACCCTTACCCTAACCCTAACCCTAATCCCAAACCTAACCCTAACCCTAACCATAAACCTTACCCTTACCCTAAACTTAACCCTTACCTTTACCCTAACCCTAACCCTAAACCTAAACCTAACCCTAACCCTTACCATTACCCTAACCATAACATTAACCCTAAACCTAACCCTAACCCTTCCCTTAACCCTAACCCTTACCCTTACCCTAAACCTAAGCCTAACCCTAAACCTTACACTTACCCTAACCCTAACCTTAAACCTAACCCTAACCATTACCCTTGCCCTCACGCCAACCCTAATCTTAAACCTAACCATAACCCTAACCCTAACCCTATCCTTAACCCTAACACTTATCCTAACCCTAACCCTAACCCTAACCCTTACCCTAACCCTAACCATAACCCTTACCTTAACCTTAACCCTAACCCTTAACCTAACCCTAACCCTAACCCTAACCCTTACCCTTAACCAAACCCTAAACCTAACCCTACTCTAAGCCTAACCCTAACAAGAACCCTTAACCTAACCCTAACCTTAACGCTTACCCTAACCCTAACCCTAACCCTAACCCTAATCATAACGCTAACCCAAACCCTCACTGTTACCCTTAACCTAACACTAACCCTAAACATAAGCCTAACCCTAACCCTAACTCTAACTCAAACCTTAACCCTAAACCTAACCCTAACCCTTGCCCTTACCCTAACCCTAACCTAAACCTAACACTAACCCTAACCCTAACCCTAACCCTAACCCTAACCCTTATCCTTACCCTAACCCTAACCCTAACCCTAACCTCTAACCCTAACCCTAACCCTAACCCTTACCCTTATCCTGACCCTAACCCAACCTTAACACTTACCCTTACCCTAACACCTACACTAACCCTAACCCTAACCCTTACCCTAACTCTAACCCTAACCCTAACCCTTACACTTACCCTAACCCTAACCCTTACACTTTCCCTAACCCTAAACCTAACCCTTACCCTATCCCTTACATTTACCCTAACCCTAACCTTAACCCTAACCCTAAACCTTATCCTTTCCCTAAACCTAACCCTTTTCCTTACCCTAATGCTAACCCTAACACTAAATCTAACCCTAACCCTAACCCTTACCCTTACCCCAACCCTAAACCTAATCTTAAAGCCCAACCCTAAACCTAACCCTAACCCCAAATCTAACCCTTACTCTTACCCTTACTCTAAACCTAACCCTAAACCTAATGCTAACACTAACCCTAACCCTAACCATTACCCTAACCCTAACCCTAATCCTAACCCTAGCCCTTACCCTTACCCTAACCCTAATCCTAACCCTAGCCCTTACCCTTACCCTAACCCTAACCCTAACCCTAAACCTAACCCTAAGCCTACCTCAAACCCTTACCCTTACCTTAACCCCAAACCTATCCCTAAACCTAAACCTAACCCTAACCCGAACTCTAACACTTATCCTTACCCTAACCCTAACCTTAAACCTAACCCTTACCCTAATCCTAACCCTTACCCTTACCATAACCCTAAACCTAACCCTAACCCTTACCCTTACCCTAAATCTTATCATTACCCAAACCCTAAGCCTAAACATAACACTAACCCTAACCTCTACCCTAACCCTAACCCTAACCCTAATGCTAACCCTAACCCTAACCCTTCCCCTTACCCGATACCTAACCCTAACCCTAATCCTTACCCTAACTCTAAACCTAACACTAACCCTTATACTTTAACTAACCCTAACCCTAACAATAACCCTTACACTTACCCTAACCCTAATCCTAAACCTAACCCTAACCCTAACCATAACCCTAACAATTACCCTTACCCTAACCCTAACCCTAACCCTTACACTTACCATAACCCTAACCCTAACTGTAACCCTAACGATAACCCTAACTCTAACCCTAAACCTTACCCTAAAACTAATGCTAAAACTAAACTCAACCTTAACCCTAACCCTAACCCTAAACCTTACCCTAACCCTAACACTAAACCTAACCCTAACCCTAATCCTAACCCTTAAGCTTACCCTAACCCTAAACATAAACCTAAACCTAATCCTATCCCTAACCCTAACTCCTAAACCTAACCCTAACCCTAACCCTAACATTTACCCTTACCCAAACCCTAACCCTAACCCTAACCCTAACACTTACCCTAACCCTAATCCTAACCCTAACCCCTACCCTTACCCTATCCCTAAACATAACACTAACCATAACACTTACCCTAACAATTACCCTTACCCTAACCCCTACCCTAACCCTAACCCTAATCCTAACCCTTACCGTAACCATAACCCTAACCCTAAAACTTACCCTTACACTAACCCTAAGCCTAACCCTAACCCTAACCCTAAACCTAACCCTTACCCTTACTCTAAACCTAACCCTAACCCTAACCATAAACCTTACCTTACCCTAAACCTAACCCTTACACTTACCCTAATCCTTACCCTAACCCTAAACCTAACCCTAACCCTAACCCTAACCCTTACCCTTACCCTAACCCTAACCCTAACCATAAACCTTACCCTTAACCTAACCTTAACCCTTACCTTTACCCTAACCCTAACCCTAAACCTAAACCTAACCCTAACCCTAACCCTTACCATTACCCTAACCCTAAACCTGACCCTAAACCTAACCTTAACCCTTCCCTTAACCCTAACCCTTACCCTTACATTAACCCTAACCCTAACCCTAAACCTTACCCTTACCCTAACCCTAACCTTAAACCTAACCCTAACCCTTACCTTTGCCCTCATCCTAACCCTAACCTTAAACCTAACCCTAACCCTAACCCTAACCATAACCTTAACCCTAACACTTATCCTTACCCTAAACTTAACCCTAACCCTAACCCTTACCCTAACCCTAAACATAACCCTTACCTTAACCCTAACCCTAACCCTTAACCTATCCCTAACCCTAACCCTAACCCTTACCCTTAACCAAACCCTAAACCTAACCCTACCCTAAGCCTAACCCTAACTAGAACCCTTACCCTAACCCTAACCTTAACGCTTACCCTAACCCTAACCCTAACCCTAATCATAACCCTAACCCAAACACTCACCCTTACCCTTAACCTAACCCTAACCCTAAACCTAAGCCTAACCCTAACCCTAACACTAACTGAAACCTTAACCCTAAACCTTACCGTAACTCTAACCCTAACCCTAACCCTTACACTTACCCTTACCCTAAACCCTACACTAACCATAACCCTAACCCTAAACGTTACACTAACTCTAACCCTAACCCTAACCCTTACACTTACCCTAACCCTTAACCTAACCCTAACCCTATCCCTTACCCTTATCCTATCCGTAACCTTGACTCTAACCCTAAACCTTATCCTTACCCTAAACCTAAACCTTTCCTTTACCCTAACCCTAACCCTAACCCTTACCCTAACCCTAAACATAACCCTTACCTTAACCCTAAGACTAACCCTTAACCTATCCCTAACCCTAACCCTAACCCTTACCCTTAAACAAACCGTAAACCTAACCCTACCATAAGCCTTACCCTAACTAGAACCCTTACCCTAACCCTAACCTTAACGCTTACCCTAACCCTAACCCTAACCCTAATCATAACCCTAACCCAAACACTCACCCTTACCCTTAACCTAACCCTAACCCTAAACCTAAGCCTAACCCTAACCCTAACACTAACTGAAACCTTAACCCTAAACCTTACCCTAACTCTAACACTAACCCTAACCCTTACACTTACCCTTACCCTAAACCCTACACTAACCATAACCCTAACCCTAAACGTTACACTAACTCTAACCCTAACCCTAACCCTTACACTTACCCTAATCCTTAACCTAACCCTAACCCTATCCCTTACCCTTATCCTATCCCTAACCTTGACTCTAACCCTAAACCTTATCCTTACCCTAAACCTAAACCTTTCCTTTACCCTAACCCTAACCCTAACCCTTACCCTAACCCTAAACATAACCCTTACCTTAACCCTAACACTAACCCTTAACCTATCCCTAACCCTAACCCTAACCCTTACCCTTAAACAAACCGTAAACCTAACCCTACCATAAGCCTTACCCTAACTAGAACCCTTACCCTAACCCTAACCTTAACGCTTACCCTAACCCTAACCCTAACCCTAATCATAACCCTAACCCAAACACTCACCCTTACCCTTAACCTAACCCTAACCCTAAACCTAAGCCTAACCCTAACCCTAACACTAACTGAAACCTTAACCCTAAACCTTACCCTAACTCTAACCCTAACCCTAACCCTTACACTTACCCTTACCCTAAACCCTACACTAACCATAACCCTAACCCTAAACCTTACACTAACTCTAACCCTAACCCTAACCCTAACCCTTACACTTACCCTAACCCTAAACCTAACCCTAACCCTATCCCTTACCCTTATCCTATCCCTAACCTTGACCCTAACCCTAAACCTTATCCTTACCCTAAACCTAAACCTTTCCTTTACCCTAATGCTAACCCTAACACTAAATCTAACCCTAACCCTAAACCTTACACTTACCCCAACCCTAAACTTAACCTTAAAACACAACCCTAAACCTAATCCTAAACCCAAATGTAACCCTTACCCTTACCCTTACTCTAACCCTAACCCTAAACCTAACGCTAAAACTAACCCTAACCCAAACCATTACCCTAACCCTAACCCTAATCCTAACCCTAGCCCTTACCTTTACCGTAACCCTAACCCTAAACCTAACCCTAAACCTAACCCTAACCCTAACCCAAACCCTTACCCTTACCCTAACCCTATCCCTAAACCTAAACCTAACCCTAACCCTAACCCTTACCCTTACCCTAACTCTTATCCTTACCCTAACCCTAAGCCTAAACATAACCCTAACCCTAACCTCTACCCAAACCCTAACCCTAACCCTAACCCTTACCCTTACTCTAACCCTAACCCTAACCCTAATGCTAACCCTAACCCTTACCCTTACCCTAACCCTAACCCTAACCCTAACCCTTAACCTAACCCCAACACTAACCCTAACCCTTACCTTAAACCTAACCCTAACCCTACCCCTAACCCTTACACTTACCATAACCCTAACCCTAACTCTAACCGTAACGATAACCCTAACTTGAACCCTAAACCTTACCCTAAACATAACCCTAACCCTAACCTCAACCTTAACCCTAACCCTAACCCTTAACCTTACCCTAACCCTAACACTAAAACTAAACCTAATCCTAACCCTAACCCTTACGCTTACCCTAACCCTAAACCTAAACCTAAACCTAAACCTAATCCTAACCCTAATCCTAACCCCTAACCCTAACCCTAACCCTAACCCTAACATTTACCCTTACCCAAACCTTAACCCTAACCCTAACCCTAACCCTTACCCTAACTCTTATCCTTACCCTAACCCTAACCCTAACCCTAACCCTAACCCTAACCCTAACCCTAAACCTAACATTTACCCTTACCCAAATCCTAAACCTAACCCTAACCCTAACAATTACCCTAACCTTAACCCTAACCCTAACCCTTACCCTCATCCTAACCCTAACCCTAACCTTAACCGACCCTAAACTTAACCCTAAACCTAACCCTTACCCTAAAACTTACCCTAACCATTACCCTAACCCTAACACTTACACTTACCCTAACCCTTACCCTAACCCTAACCCTAACCCTAACCCTTACCCTAACCCTAACCCTAACCCTAACTCTAACCCTTAACCTAACCCTAACACTAACCCTAAACCCTAACCCTAACCCTAACACTAACTCTAAACCTAACCCTAACCCTAACGCTTACCCTTATCCTAACCCTAACCCTAACCCTAACACTTAACCTTACCCTAAACCCTTCCCTAACCCTAACCCTAACCCTTACCCTAACCCTAACCCATACCCTAACCCTAACCCTAACCCTAACCCCTAACCCTAACCCTAACCCTAACCCCTAACCCTAACCCTAACTCTAACACTTACCTTTATCCTAACCTTAACCCTAACCCTAAGACTTACCTTTACCCTAACCCCTACCCTAACGCTAACCCTAACCCTAACCCTAACCCTAACTCTAACCCTTAATATAACCCTAACAGTAAGCCTAACACCTAACCCTAATCCTAATCATTTCCCTAACCCCCAAACCTAACCCTAACCCTAACCCTAACACTTACCCTTATCCTAACCCTAACCCTAAACCTAACCCTTACCCTAACCCTAACCCTAACCCTTACCATTACCCTAACTCTAAACCTAAACCTAAACCTAACCATAACCCTTACCCTTACCCTAACCCTAACCCTAACCCTAATGCTAATCCTAAACCTTACCCTTACCCTAAACCTAAGCCTAAACCTTACCCTAACCCTTACCTTAACCCTAACCCTAACCCTAACCGTAATCCTAACCCTAACTCTTATCCTTACCCTAACCCTAACCCTAAACCTATCCCTAACACTAACCCTAACCCTAACCCTTACACTTACCCTTAACCTAAGCCTAACCCTAACCCTAAACCTAACCCTAACATTAACCCTAACACCTAACCCTAACCCTAACCCTAATCCTTACCCTTACCCTAACCCTAAACCTAAACCTAACCCGAACTCTACCTCTTTTCCTCACCCTAACCCTAACACTAAAACTAAACCTAATCCTAACCCTAACCCTTACGCTTCCCTAACCCAAAACCTAAACCTAAACCTAATCCTAACCCTAACCCTAACCCCTAACCCTAACCCTAACCCTAACCCTAACATGTACCCTTACCCAAACCCTAACCCTAACCCCAACCCTAACACTTACCCTAACCTTAACCCTAACCCTAACCCTTACCCTTTTCCTAACCCTAACCCTAACCTTAACCCCAACCCTAAACCTAACCCTAAACCTAACCCTTACCCTATCACTTACCCTAAACCTAACCCTAACACTTACCCATACCCTAACCCCTACCCTAACCCTAACCCTAACCCTAACCCTTACCCTAAACCTAACCCTAACTCTAACCCTTAACCTAACCCTAACCCTAACCCTAACCCTAACCTTACCCTTATTCTAACCCTAACCCTAACCCTAACACTTAACCTTACCATAACCCCTACTCTAACCCTAACCCTAACCCTTACGCTAACCCTAACTCTAACCCTAACATCTAACCATAACCCACACCCTAACCCTAAACCTAACCCTAACCCCTAACCCTAACCCTAACCCTAACGCCTAACCCTAACCCTAACCCTAACTCTAACACTTACCCTTATCCTAACCGTAACCCTAACCCTAACACTTACCCTTTCCCTAACCACTACCCAAACCCTAACCCTAACCCTAACCCTTAACCATAACCCTAACCCTAACCCTAACCCTAACCCTTACCCTAAACCTAAGCCCAATCCTAACCCTAACCCTTACCCTTGCCCTAACTCTAACCCTAAACCTAAACCTAAAAGTAACCCTAACCTGAATCCTAACCCTAACCCTTACCCTAACCCTAACCCTAAACCTAAACCTAAACCTAACCCTTACCCTAACCCTAACCCTAGCCCTAACCATTACCATAACCCTATCCCTCCACGGAAATCTAATTCTAACCCTTACCCTAACCCCAACCCTAACCCTAACACTTACCATTACCCTAAACCTAACTCTAACCCTTACCTTAAACCCTAACCCTAACCCTAACCGTAACCCTAACCCTAAGTCTTATCCTTACCCTAACCCTAATCCTAAACTTATCCCTAACACTAACCCTAACCCTAACCCTTACACTTACCCTTAATCTAAGCCTAACCCTAACCCTAAACGTAACCCTAACATTAACACTAACACCTAACCCTAACCCTAACCCTAATCCTTACCCTTACCCTAATCCTAAACCTAAACCTAACCCGAACTCTACCTCTTTTCCTCACCCTAACCCTAACACTAAAACTAAACCTAACCCTAATCCTAACCCTTACCCTTACCATAACCCTAAACCTAAACCTAACCCTTACGCTTACCCTAACTCTTACCCTTACCCTAATCCTAAGCCTAAACATAACACTAACCCTAACCCCTACCCTAAACCTAATCCTAACCCTAACCCTAAACCTTACAATTACCCTAACCCTAACCCTAACTCTAATGTTTACCCAAACCCTAATCCTACCAATTACCCTAAACATAACCCTAACCCTACTCCTCAACCTAACCCTAACCCTAACATTAACCCTTACGCTTACCCTAACCCTAACCCTAAAGCTCAACCTAACCCTAACCCTAACCCTAACTCTAACAATTACCCTTACCCTAACCCTAACCCTAACCCTTATCCTAACTGTAACCCTAACCCTTAACCTAACCCTAACACTAACCCTAACCCTTACATTAACCCTAACCCTAACCCTACCCCTAACCCTTACACTTACCATAACCCTAACCCTAACTCTAACCATAACGATAACCCTAACCCTAACCCTAAACCTTACCCTAAACCTAATCCTAACCCTAACCTCAACCTTAACCCTAACCCTAACCCTTAACCTTACGCTAACCCTAACACTAAATCTAAACCTAATCCTAACCCTAAACATTACCCTTACCCTAACCCTAAACCTAAACCTAAACCTAATCCTAACCCTAACCCTAACCCCTAACCCTAACCCTAACCCTAACCCTAACATTTACCCTTACCCAAACCCTAACCATAACCGTAACCCTAACACTTACTCTAACCTTAAACCTAACCCTAACCCTTACCCTTTTCCTAACCCTAACCCTAACCTTAACCCCAACCCTAAACCTAAACCTAAACCTAACCCTTACCCTAACACTTACCCTAACCCTAACCCTAACCCTAACACTTACCCTTACCCTAACACCTACCCTAACCCTAACCCTAAACCTAACCCTTACCCTAAACCTAACCCTAACTCTAAACCTTAACCTAACCCTAACCCTAACCCTAACCCTAACCCTTACACTTATTCTAACCCTAACCCTAACCCTAACTCTTAACCTTACCCTAACCCCTACTCTAACCCTAACCCCTAACCCTAACCCTAACCCTAACCCTAACATTTACCCTTACCCAAACCCTAACCATAACCGTAACCCTAACACTTACTCTAACCTTAAACCTAACCCTAACCCTTACCCTTTTCCTAACCCTAACCCTAACCTTAACCCCAACCCTAAACCTAAACCTAAACCTAACCCTTACCCTAACACTTACCCTAACCCTAACCCTAACCCTAACACTTACCCTTACCCTAACACCTACCCTAACCCTAACCCTAAACCTAACCCTTACCCTAACACTAAACCTAACCCTAAACCTTACCAAAGCCCTATCCCTACCCCTAAACCTAATTCTTACCCTTACACTAACCCTAACCCTAACCCTAACCCTGACCCTAACCCTAACCCTAACTCTTATCCTTACCCTATCCCTAACCCTAAAACTAACCCTAACACTAACCCTAATCCTAACCCTTACCCTAAACCTAACCCTAACCCTAATCCTAACACTTACCCTTACCACAACCCTAAACCTAACCCTAATCCTTACCCTTACCCTAACCCTAAGCCTAAACATATCACTAACCCTAACCCCTATCCTAAACCTAACCCTAAACCTAACCCTAACCCTTACCCTTACCCTAACCCTAACCCTAACCCTAATGCTAACGCAAACCATAACCCTACCCCTTACCCTAAACCTAACCCTAACCCTAATCCTTACCCTAACCCTAACCCTAACACTAACCCTTACACTTTCCCTAACCCTAACCCTAACAATAACCCTTACGCTTACCCTAACCCTAACACTAAACCTTATCCTAACCGTAACCCTAACCCTTAACCTAACCCTAACACTAACCCTCACCCCTAACCCTAACCCTTACCTTAACCCTAACCCTAACGCTAACCCTAACCCTTACACTTACCATAACCCTAACCCTAACTCTAAACCTAACGATAACTCTAACTCTAACCCTAAACCTTACCCTAAACCTAACCCTAACCCTAACCTCAACCTTAACCCTAACCCTAACACTTAACCTTAACCTAACCCTAAACCTAAACCTAAACCTAATCCTAAACCTAACCGTAACCCCTAACCCTAACCCTAACCCTAACCCTAACATTTACCCTTACCCAAACCCTAACCCTAACCTTAACCCTAACACTTACCCTAACCTTAACCCTAACCCTAACCCTTACCCTTACCCTAACCCTAAACCTAACCTTAACCACAACCCTAACCCTAACCCTAAACCTAACCCTTACCCTAACACTTACCCTAAACCTAACCCTAACCCTAACACTTACCCTTACCCTAACCCCTACCCTAACCCTAACCCTAACCCTTACCCTAACCCTAACCCTAAACCTAACCCCTAAACCTAACTCTAACCCTTACCCTTACCCTAACCCGAACCCTAACTCTAACCCTAACCCTAAACCTAACACTATCCCTTACCCTAACCCTAACTCTAACCCTTACTCTAATCCTAACCCTAACCTCAATCTTAACCCTAAACCTAACCCTAACCCTAAACCTAACCCTAACCCTAACCCTTACCCTAAACCTATCCCTAACCCTAACCCTAACCCTAAACCTTACCCTAACCCTAAACTTAGCCCTAACCTCAACCTTAACCCTAAGCCTAACCCTAACCCTAATCCTTAACCTAACCCTAACACTAACACTTCCTCTAACTCTAACACTAACCTCAACCCTAACCCTAACCATAACACTAAACCTAACCCTAACCCTTACCATTACCCTAACTCTAACCCTAACCCTAACCCTGACCCTAACCCTAACGCTTACCCTAACCCTAACCCTAACCCTTAACCTTACCCTCACCCTAACCCTTAACCTAACCCCGACCCTAAGCCTTACCCTAACACTTACCCTAACCCTAAACCTAACCCTAACCCTAACACTTACCCTTACCCTAACCCTAACCCTAAACCTAACCCTAACCCTTACCCTAACCCTACCCCTAAACCTAACCCTAACCCTAACACTTACACTAGCCCTAACCCTAACCTTACCCTAACAGTAAACCTAACCCTAACCCTTACCCTAACTCTAACCCTAACCCCCAACCCTAACCCCTAACCCTAAACCTTAACCTAACCCTAACCCTCACACTAACCCTAACCCTTACCCTTACCCTAACCCTAAACCTAACACTTACCCTTACCCTAAACCCTACCCTAATCCTAACCCTAACCCTTACCCTAAACCTAACCCTAACCCTAACCGTAACCCTAAACCAAACCTATCCCTAACACTAACCCTAACCCTTACCCTAACCCTAACCCTAACCCTAACCCTAAACTTAAACCTAACCCAAACCCTAACCCTAACCCTGACCCTTACCCTAACCCTAACCCTAAAACTAACCTTAAACCTAACCCTAACCCTAACCTTAACCCTAACCCTAACCTAACACTTGACCTTTCCCTAAACCTAACCCTAAACCTATCACTAACCCTAACCTTAAACCTAACCCTAACCCTAACCCTAACCCTAAACTTACCCCTAACCCTTATGCTTACCCTAACCCTAAACCTAACCATAAACCTAACCATAAACCTAAACCTTAACCAAACACTACTCTAACCCTAACCCTGACCCTAACCTTAACCCTAACCCTTACCCTACCCTAACCCTAACACTAAATTAGCCTTAATCCTAACCCTAAACCTTACCCAAACCCTAACCCTAACCCTAACCCTTACCCTACCCTAACCTTTACCATAAAATTAACCCTAACACTAACCTGAACCCTAACCCTATCCCTAACCCTAACTCTTATACTTACCCTAACCCTAACCCTAAACCTAACCCTAACCCTAAACCTTACCCTAATTCTAACGCTAACCTTAACCCTTACCCTTTCCCTAACCCTAACCCTAACCCTTACCCTTACCCTAACCCTAAACCTAAACCTAACCCTAACCCTAACCCTAACCCTAAATTTAACCCTAACCCTAACCCTAAACCTTACCCTTACCCTAACCCTAACCCGAACCCTAAACCTAACCCTAACCCTAAACCTAACCCTAACCCTAACCTTAATGCTAACCCTAACCCTAACCCTAACCTTAACCTTAACCTTAATGCTAACCTTAACCCTAACCCTAACCCTAACCTTAACCTTAATGCTAACCTTAACCCTAACCCTAACCCTAACTGTAATTCTTACCCTAACTCTAACCCTGACCCTAACCCTTACTCTTTTTCTAACCCTAACACTAACCCTAACCCTTACCCTTACCTTTACCCTAACTCTAACCCTAAACCTAAACCTAACCCTAACCCTAAATATAACCCTAACCCTAACCCTAAACCTTACCCTTACCCTAAACCTAACCCTAACCCTAATCCTTACCCTTACTCTAACCCTAACCCTAACTCTAACCCTAAACCTCACCCTAACCCTTACCCTTACCCTAACAATTACCGTACCCTAACCCTAACCCTAACCCTAACACTTTCCCTTACCTTAACCCTAACCCTAACCCTTAACCTTACCCTAACCCTAAACCCAACCCTAACCCTAACCCTAACACTTACCCTAGCCCTAACCATAATCCTAACCCTTACCCTAAGCCGAACCCTAACCCTAACCCTTACCCTAACTCTAACCCTTAACCCTAAACCTTAACCTAGCCGTAAGCCTCACATTAACCTTGAACCTTACCTTTACCCTAACACTAAACCTAACACA
Source organism: Megascapheus bottae (assembly GCA_024803745.1). Taxonomy (NCBI): domain Eukaryota; kingdom Metazoa; phylum Chordata; class Mammalia; order Rodentia; family Geomyidae; genus Megascapheus; species Megascapheus bottae. The sequence goes on along the minus strand of JANJXV010000056.1, from coordinate 1,932,777 downwards.
TAACCTTACGCTAAACCCTACATTAACTCTCACCCTAACCCTAACCCTTACCCTAACTCTAACCCTAACCGTAACCCTAAACCTAAACCTATTCCTAACCCTAACCCTAACAAAACCCTAACCCTAATCTTAACCCTAACCCTAACCTTAATCCTAACCTTAAACCTAACCCTTCCCTTACCCTAAACCTAACCCTAAACCTAACCCTAACCATAACCCTAACCCTAAACTTAACCCTAACCCTAACCTAACACTTGACCTTACCCTAACCCTAAACCTATCACTAACCCTAACCCTAAACCTAACACTAACCCTTACCCTTACCCTAACCCTAACCATAAACCTAACCCTAACCCTAACCCTAACCCTAACACTTACCCTTACCCTAACCCTAACCCTAAATCTATCACTAACCCTAACCCTAAACCTAACACTAACCCTTACCCTTACCCTAAAACTAACCATAAACCTAACCCTAACCCTAACCCTATCCCTTAACCCTAACCCTAAACCTAACCCTAACCCTTACCCTTACCCTAACAATAACCCTAACCCTAACCTAACCCTAACCCTAACCTTATCCCAAACCCTTACCCTTAACCTAACCTAAACCCTAAACTAACCCTAATCCTAACCCTAACACTTACCATTACCCTAACCCTAACCCTAAACCTAACCCTAACCCTTACCTTTATCCTCACCCTTAACCTAATCTTAACCCTATCCCTAACCCTAACCCTAACCTTACCCCTAACCCTTATCCTTATCCTAACCCTAACACTAAACCTAACCCTAAACCTAAACCTAACCCTTAACCAAACCCTAACCCTTACCCTAACCCTAACCCTAAACCTAAACCTAACCCTTAACCAAACCCTAACCCTAACCCTAACCCTAACCCTTACCCTTACAATAACCCTAACGCTAAACCTAACCCGAAACCTAACTTTATCCCTAACCCTAACTCTTATCCTTACACTACCCCTAACCCTAAACCTAACCCTAAATCTAACCGTTACCCTAACCCTAAAACTAAAACTTACCCTTACCCTAATCCTAAACTTAATGCTAAACTTAACCCTAAACCTAACCCTTACCCTAACGCTAACCCTAATCCTTACCCTAACTCTAACCCTAACCCTAATCCTTACCCTTTACCTAACCCTAACCCTAACCCTAACACTTACCCTTACCCTAACCCTAAACCTAAACCTAACCCTAACCCTAACATTAAACCTAACCCTAAATTTAACCCTAACCGTAACCCTAACCCTAACCTTAACCTTACCCTAACCCTAAACCTAAACCTGACCCTTACCCTAAACCTAACCCTAACCCTTACCCAAACCCTAACCTTTACCCTTATCTTAACCCTAACCCTAACCCTAACCCTAACAATAACCCTTACCCTTACCCTAACCCTGACCCTAAACCTAACCCTAACCCTAGACCTAAATCTAAACCTAACCCTAACCCTAACCCTAAACCTTACCCTTACCCTAACCCTAACCCTAACGCTAACCCTAAAACTTCTCCTTACCCTAAACTTAAACCTAACCCTTACCCTAAACCTAACCCTAACCCTAACCCTAACCCTAAACTTAACCCTAACCCTAACCCTTACCCTTACCCTAACCCTAACTCTAATCCTAACCCTAACCCTAACCCTAACCCCTACCCTAACTCTAACCCTAACCCTAACCCTAACCCTAACCCTAACCCTTACCCTTACCTTAACCCTAAACTAACCCTAACCCTAACTCTAACCCTAACCCTTACCCTAACCCTAACCCTAACCCTAAACCTTACCCTTACCCTAAACCTAACCCTAACCCTTACCCTAAACCTAACCCTAACCATAACCATAACCCTTACCCTTACCTTAACCCTAACCCTAACCCTAACCCTTACGCTTACCCTAACGCTACCCTAACCCTAACCCTATCCCTTACCTTTATCCAAACCTAAACCTAACTCTAACCCTAACCCTAACCAAAACCCTTAACCTAACCCTAACCCTAACACTAACCCTAACTCTTAACCTTAACCTAACTCTAAACCTAACTCTAAACTTAACACTATCCATAACCCCAACCCTTACCCTAACCTAACCCTAACCCTTACCCTGTCCCTAACCATAACCCTAACCCTAACCTTAACCGTAACCCTAACCGTAACACTAACCCTTACCCTTACCCTAACCCTAAACCTAAACCTAACCCTAACCCTAACCATAACCTTAACCCTAACCCTAACCCTTGCCCTTACCCTAATCCTAACCCTAAATCTAATCCTAACCTTAACCCTAACCCTTACATTAACCCTAACCCTAACCCTAAACCTAACCCTAACCCTAACCCTAACCCTAACCCAAACCTTAACCCTAACCCTAACCCTAACCCTTACCCTAACCCATACCCTAAATCTAACCCTAATCCTAACCCTAACCCTAAACCTAACCCTTACCCTTACCCTAACCATAACCCTAAACCTAACCCTAACCCTAACCCTTACCCTTACCCAAACCCTAACAATAAAACTAACCCTAAATCTAACCCGAACATTAACCCGAACCCTTTCCCTTACCCTAACCATAACCCTAAACCTAACCCAAACCCTAACCCTTATCCTAACCCTTAACCTTACCCCAACACTAACACTAACCCCTAAACCTACCTCTAACCCTTACCCCTCCCCTAACCTGAACCCTAACTCTAACCATAACCCTAACCCTAACACTAACCCTTACCCTAACCCTAAACCTAACCCTCACTCTAACGCTAACCCTAACCTCAATCTTAACCCTAACCCTAACCCTAAACCTTAACCTAACCCTAACCCGAACCCTAACCCTTACACTTAACCTAACCGTAACCCTAACCCTAACCCTTACACTTAATCTAACCCTAAACCTAAACTTAACCCTAACCCTAACCGTAACCCTTACCCTTACCCTAACCCTAACACTAAACCTAATCCGAACCCTAACCCTATCCCTAATCCTAACTCTTATCCTTACCCTACCCCTAACCCTAAACCTAACCCTAAACCTAACCCCTAAATCTAATGGTAACACTAACCATAACCCTAACACTTACCCTTACCCTAACCCTAACCTTAATAGTGACCTAAACCTAACCCTAACCCTTACCTAACCCTAACCCCAATCCTTACACTAACCCTAACCCTAACCATAACCTTACTCTTACCCTAACCCTAACGCTAATCCTAAACCTAACCCTAACCCTCACAATTACCCTAAACCTAACCCTAACCCTTAACCGAACACTAACCCTAACCCTAACCCTGACCCTAACCTTAACCCTAACCCTTACCCCACCCTAACCCTAACCCTAAATTAACCCCAACGCTAACCCTAACCCTTACCCAAACCCTAACAGTAACCCTAACCCTTACCCTACCCTAACCCTAACCCTAAACTTAACCCTAACCCTAACCTTAACCCTAACCCATACCCTTACCCTAACAATGACGCTAAACCTAACCTGAACCCTAACCCTATCACTAACCCTAACTCTTATACTTACCCTAACCCTAACCCTAAACCTAACCCTAACCACTAAATCTAACCGTAACCCTAACCCTAACCCTAACACTTACCCTTACCCTAACACTAACCTTAATGCTAACCCTAACACTAACCCTAAGGCTTACCCTAACCCTAACCCTAAACCTTACCCTAACTCTAACGCTAACCCTAACCCTTACCCTTTCCCTAACCATAACTCTAACCCTAACCCTTCCCCTTACCCTAACCCTAAACCTAAACCTAACCCTAACCCTAACCCTAACCCTAACCCAAATTTAACCCTAACCCTAACCCTAAACCTTACCCTTACCCTAACCCTAACCCTAACCTTAATGCTAACCCTAATCCTAACCCTAAACCTAACCCTAACCTTAATGCTAACCGTAACCCTAACCCTAACCCTTACCCTAACCCTAAACCTTACCCTAATTCTAACTCTGACCCTAACCCTTACCCTTTCACTAACCCTAACACTAACCCTAACCCTTACCCTTACCCTAACTCTAACCCTCAACCTAACCCTAATCCTAACCCAAACCCTAAATTTAACCATAACCCTAACCCTAAACCTTACCCTTACCCTAAACCTAACCCTAACCCTAATCCTTACACTTACTCTAGCCCTAACCCTAACTCTAACCCTAAACCTCACCCTAACCCTAACAGTTACCATAACAATGACCCTACCCTAACCCTAACCCTAATCCTAACACTTACCCTTACCCTAACCCTAACCCTAACCCTTAACCTTACCCTAACCCTAAACCCAACACTAACCTTAACCCTAACACTTACCCTAGCCCTAACCCTAATCCTAACCCTTACCCTAAGCCTAACCCTAACCCTAACCCTTACCCTAACTCTAACCATAACCCTAACCCTTAACCCTAAACCTTAACCTAACCCTAAGCCTCACATTAACCCTGAACCTTACCCTTACCTTAACCCAAACCTAACACATACCCTTACCCTAACCCCTACCCTAAATCTAACCCTAACCCTTACCCTTACCCTAAATCTAACCCTAACCCTAACCGTAACACTAATCCTAAACCTATTCCTAACCCTAACCCTAACCCTTACCCTAACCCTAATGTTAACCCTAACCCTAACCTTAACCCTAACCTTAACCCTAACCCTTACCTGACCCTAACCCTAACCCTAAACCTAACCCTAACCATAACCCTAACCCTAAACTTAACCCTAACCCTAACCTAACACTTGACCTTACCCTAACCGTAACCCTAAACCTATCACTAACCCTAACCCTAACCCTAACCCTAAACTTTACCCTTACTCTAACCCATACCATAACCCTAACCCTAATCCTAACCCTAACACTTACCATAACCCTAACCCTAACCCTTACCCTAACCCTAACCCTAACCCTAACCCTAACCCTAACACTAACCCTTACCCTAACCCTAAGCCTTATCCTAACCCTAACCCTAACCCTAACCCTAACCATTAACCTAACCCTAACATTAACCCTAAACCCGAACCCTAACCCTAACCCTAAGCCTAAACCTAACCCTAACCCTTACCCTTACTCTATCCCTAACCCTAACTCTAACCGTAACCCTAACCCTAACCCTTATCCTTACCCTAACCCTAACCCTAACCCTAACCCTAACCCTAACTTCTAACCCTAACCCTAACCCTAACCCTTACCCTTATCCTAACCCTAACCCAATCGTAACACTTACCCTTACCCTAACCCCTACACTAACTCTAACCCTAACCCTAAACCTTACCCTAACTCTAAACCTAACCCTAACCCTTACACTTACCCTAACCCTAACCCTAACCCTTACCATTACCCTAACTCTAAACCTAAACCTAAACGTAACCATAACCCTTACTCTTACCCTAACCCTAACCCTAACCCTTACATTTACCATAACCCTAACCCTAACACACACCCTAACCCTAACCCTAACCCTAACCCCAAACCCTAACCCTAACCCTAACCGCTAACCCTAACCCTAACCCTAACTCTAACACTTACGCTTATCCTAACCGTAACCTTAACCCTAACACTTACCCTTCCCCTAACCCCTACCCTAACGCTAACCCTAACCCTAACACTTACCCTAACCCTAACGCTAACTGTAATCCTTAACATAATCCTAACAGTAAGCCTAACCCCTAACCCTAACCCTAAACTTAACCCTTACCCTTATCCTAACCCTAACCCTAACACTAACCCTAACCCTAACCCTTACCCTAACCCTAACCCCAATCCTAACCCTAACCCTTACCTTTACCATAACTATAACCCTAAACCTAAACCTAAAACTAACCCTAACCTGAATCCTAACCCCAACCCTTACCCTAACCCTAACCCTAAACCTAACCCTTACCCTAACACTAAACCTAACCCTAAACCTTACCAAAGCCCTATCCCTACCCCTAAACCTAATTCTTACCCTTACACTAACCCTAACCCTAACCCTAACCCTGACCCTAACCCTAACCCTAACTCTTATCCTTACCCTATCCCTAACCCTAAAACTAACCCTAACACTAACCCTAATCCTAACCCTTACCCTTAACCTAACCCTAACCCTAACCCTAACCCTAACCCTAACTCTTATCCTTACCCTATCCCTAACCCTAAAACTAACCCTAACACTAACCCTAATCCTAACCCTTACCCTAAACCTAACCCTAACCCTAATCCTAACACTTACCCTTACCACAACCCTAAACCTAACCCTTATCCTTACCCTTACCCTAACCCTAAGCCTAAACATATCACTAACCCTAACCCCTATCCTAAACCTAACCCTAACCCTAACCCTAACCCTTACCCTTACCCTAACCCTAACCCTAACCCTAATGCTAACGCAAACCATAACCCTACCCCTTACCCTAAACCTAACCCTAACCCTAATCCTTACCCTAACCCTAACCCTAACACTAACCCTTACACTTTCCCTAACCCTAACCCTAACAATAACCCTTACGCTTACCCTAACCCTAACACTAAACCTTATCCTAACCGTAACCCTAACCCTTAACCTAACCCTAACACTAACCCTCACCCCTAACCCTAACCCTTACCTTAACCCTAACCCTAACGCTAACCCTAACCCTTACACTTACCATAACCCTAACCCTAACTCTAAACCTAACGATAACTCTAACTCTAACCCTAAACCTTACCCTAAACCTAACCCTAACCCTAACCTCAACCTTAACCCTAACCCTAGCACTTAACCTTAACCTAACCCTAAACCTAAACCTAAACCTAATCCTAAACCTAACCGTAACCCCTAACCCTAACCCTAACCCTAACCCTAACATTTACCCTTACCCAAACCCTAACCCTAACCTTAACCCTAACACTTACCCTAACCTTAACCCTAACCCTAACCCTTACCCTTACCCTAACCCTAAACCTAACCTTAACCACAACCCTAACCCTAACCCTAAACCTAACCCTTACCCTAACACTTACCCTAAACCTAACCCTAACCCTAACACTTACCCTTACCCTAACCCCTACCCTAACCCTAACCCTAACCCTTACCCTAACCCTAACCCTAAACCTAACCCCTAAACCTAACTCTAACCCTTACCCTTACCCTAACCCGAACCCTAACTCTAACCCTAACCCTAAACCTAACACTATCCCTTACCCTAACCCTAACTCTAACCCTTACTCTAATCCTAACCCTAACCTCAATCTTAACCCTAAACCTAACCCTAACCCTAAACCTAACCCTAACCCTAACCCTTACCCTAAACCTATCCCTAACCCTAACCCTAACCCTAAACCTTACCCTAACCCTAAACTTAGCCCTAACCTCAACCTTAACCCTAAGCCTAACCCTAACCCTAATCCTTAACCTAACCCTAACCCTAACCCTTCCTCTAACTCTAACACTAACCTCAACCCTAACCCTAACCATAACACTAAACCTAACCCTAACCCTTACCATTACCCTAACTCTAACCCTAACCCTAACCCTGACCCTAACCCTAACGCTTACCCTAACCCTAACCCTAACCCTTAACCTTACCCTCACCCTAACCCTTAACCTAACCCCGACCCTAAGCCTTACCCTAACACTTACCCTAACCCTAAACCTAACCCTAACCCTAACACTTACCCTTACCCTAACCCTAACCCTAAACCTAACCCTAACCCTTACCCTAACCCTACCCCTAAACCTAACCCTAACCCTAACACTTACACTAGCCCTAACCCTAACCTTACCCTAACAGTAAACCTAACCCTAACCCTTACCCTAACTCTAACCCTAACCCCCAACCCTAACCCCTAACCCTAAACCTTAACCTAACCCTAACCCTCACACTAACCCTAACCCTTACCCTTACCCTAACCCTAAACCTAACACTTACCCTTACCCTAAACCCTACCCTAATCCTAACCCTAACCCTTACCCTAAACCTAACCCTAACCCTAACCGTAACCCTAAACCAAACCTATCCCTAACACTAACCCTAACCCTTACCCTAACCCTAACCCTAACCCTAACCCTAAACTTAAACCTAACCCAAACCCTAACCCTAACCCTGACCCTTACCCTAACCCTAACCCTAAAACTAACCTTAAACCTAACCCTAACCCTAACCTTAACCCTAACCCTAACCTAACACTTGACCTTTCCCTAAACCTAACCCTAAACCTATCACTAACCCTAACCCTAAACCTAACCCTAACCCGAACCCTAACCCTAAACTTACCCCTAACCCTTATGCTTACCCTAACCCTAAACCTAACCATAAACCTAACCATAAACCTAAACCTTAACCAAACACTACTCTAACCCTAACCCTGACCCTAACCTTAACCCTAACCCTTACCCTACCCTAACCCTAACACTAAATTAGCCTTAATCCTAACCCTAACCCTTACCCAAACCCTAACCCTAACCCTAACCCTTACCCTACCCTAACCTTTACCATAAAATTAACCCTAACACTAACCTGAACCCTAACCCTATCCCTAACCCTAACTCTTATACTTACCCTAACCCTAACCCTAAACCTAACCCTAACCCTAAACCTTACCCTAATTCTAACGCTAACCTTAACCCTTACCCTTTCCCTAACCCTAACCCTAACCCTTACCCTTACCCTAACCCTAAACCTAAACCTAACCCTAACCCTAACCCTAACCCTAAATTTAACCCTAACCCTAACCCTAAACCTTACCCTTACCCTAACCCGAACCCGAACCCTAAACCTAACCCTAACCCTAAACCTAACCCTAACCCTAACCTTAATGCTAACCCTAACCCTAACCCTAACCTTAACCTTAACCTTAATGCTAACCTTAACCCTAACCCTAACCCTAACCTTAACCTTAATGCTAACCTTAACCCTAACCCTAACCCTAACTGTAATTCTTACCCTAACTCTAACCCTGACCCTAACCCTTACTCTTTTTCTAACCCTAACACTAACCCTAACCCTTACCCTTACCTTTACCCTAACTCTAACCCTAAACCTAAACCTAACCCTAACCCTAAATATAACCCTAACCCTAACCCTAAACCTTACCCTTACCCTAAACCTAACCCTAACCCTAATCCTTACCCTTACTCTAACCCTAACCCTAACTCTAACCCTAAACCTCACCCTAACCCTTACCCTTACCCTAACAATTACCGTACCCTAACCCTAACCCTAACCCTAACACTTTCCCTTACCTTAACCCTAACCCTAACCCTTAACCTTACCCTAACCCTAAACCCAACCCTAACCCTAACCCTAACACTTACCCTAGCCCTAACCATAATCCTAACCCTTACCCTAAGCCGAACCCTAACCCTAACCCTTACCCTAACTCTAACCCTTAACCCTAAACCTTAACCTAGCCGTAAGCCTCACATTAACCTTGAACCTTACCTTTACCCTAACACTAAACCTAACACATAACCTTACGCTAACCCCTACATTAACTCTCACCCTAACCCTAACCCTTACCCTAACTCTAACCCTAACCGTAACCCTAAACCTAAACCTATTCCTAACCCTAACCCTAACAAAACCCTAACCCTAATCTTAACCCTAACCCTAACCTTAATCCTAACCTTAAACCTAACCCTTCCCTTACCCTAAACCTAACCCTAAACCTAACCCTAACCATAACCCTAACCCTAAACTTAACCCTAACCCTAACCTAACACTTGACCTTACCCTAACCCTAAACCTATCACTAACCCTAACCCTAAACCTAACACTAACCCTTACCCTTACCCTAACCCTAACCATAAACCTAACCCTAACCCTAACCCTAACCCTAACACTTACCCTTACCCTAACCCTAACCCTAAATCTATCACTAACCCTAACCCTAAACCTAACACTAACCCTTACCCTTACCCTAAAACTAACCATAAACCTAACCCTAACCCTAACCCTATCCCTTAACCCTAACCCTAAACCTAACCCTAACCCTTACCCTTACCCTAACAATAACCCTAACCCTAACCTAACCCTAACCCTAACCTTATCCCAAACCCTTACCCTTAACCTAACCTAAACCCTAAACTAACCCTAATCCTAACCCTAACACTTACCATTACCCTAACCCTAACCCTAATCCTAACCCTAACCCTTACCTTTATCCTCACCCTTAACCTAATCTTAACCCTATCCCTAACCCTAACCCTAACCTTACCCCTAACCCTTATCCTTATCCTAACCCTAACACTAAACCTAACCCTAAACCTAAACCTAACCCTTAACCAAACCCTAACCCTTACCCTAACCCTAACCCTAAACCTAAACCTAACCCTTAACCAAACCCTAACCCTAACCCTAACCCTAACCCTTACCCTTACAATAACCCTAACGCTAAACCTAACCCGAAACCTAACTTTATCCCTAACCCTAACTCTTATCCTTACACTACCCCTAACCCTAAACCTAACCCTAAATCTAACCGTTACCCTAACCCTAAAACTAAAACTTACCCTTACCCTAATCCTAAACTTAATGCTAAACTTAACCCTAAACCTAACCCTTACCCTAACGCTAACCCTAATCCTTACCCTAACTCTAACCCTAACCCTAATCCTTACCCTTTACCTAACCCTAACCCTAACCCTAACACTTACCCTTACCCTAACCCTAAACCTAAACCTAACCCTAACCCTAACATTAAACCTAACCCTAAATTTAACCCTAACCGTAACCCTAACCCTAACCTTAACCTTACCCTAACCCTAAACCTAAACCTGACCCTTACCCTAAACCTAACCCTAACCCTTACCCTAACCCTAACCTTTACCCTTATCTTAACCCTAACCCTAACCCTAACCCTAACAATAACCCTTACCCTTACCCTAACCCTGACCCTAAACCTAACCCTAACCCTAGACCTAAATCTAACCCTAACCCTAACCCTAACCCTAAACCTTACCCTTACCCTAACCCTAACCCTAACGCTAACCCTAAAACTTCTCCTTACCCTAAACTTAAACCTAACCCTTACCCTAAACCTAACCCTAACCCTAAACCTAACCCTAAACTTAACCCTAACCCTAACCCTTACCCTTACTCTAACCCTAACTCTAAACCTAACCCTAACCCTAACCCTAACCCCTACCCTAACTCTAACCCTAACCCTAACCCTAACCCTAACCCTAACCCTTACCCTTACCTTAACCCTAAACTAACCCTAACCCTAACTCTAACCCTAACCCTTACCCTAACCCTAACCCTAACCCTAAACCTTACCCTTACCCTAAACCTAACCCTAACCCTTACCCTAAACCTAACCCTAACCATAACCATAACCCTTACCCTTACCTTAACCCTAACCCTAACCCTAACCCTTACGCTTACCCTAACGCTACCCTAACCCTAACCCTATCCCTTACCTTTATCCAAACCTAAACCTAACTCTAACCCTAACCCTAACCAAAACCCTTAACCTAACCCTAACCCTAACACTAACCCTAACTCTTAACCTTAACCTAACTCTAAACCTAACTCTAAACTTAACACTATCCATAACCCCAACCCTTACCCTAACCTAACCCTAACCCTTACCCTGTCCCTAACCATAACCCTAACCCTAACCTTAACCGTAACCCTAACCGTAACACTAACCCTTACCCTTACCCTAACCCTAAACCTAAACCTAACCCTAACCCTAACCATAACCTTAACCCTAACCCTAACCCTTGCCCTTACCCTAACCCTAACCCTAAATCTAATCCTAACCTTAACCCTAACCCTTACCTTAACCCTAACCCTAACCCTAAACCTAACCCTAACCCTAACCCTAACCCTAACCCAAACCTTAACCCTAACCCTAACCCTAACCCTTACCCTAACCCATACCCTAAATCTAACCCTAATCCTAACCCTAACCCTAAACCTAACCCTTACCCTTACCCTAACCATAACCCTAAACCTAACCCTAACCCTAACCCTTACCCTTACCCAAACCCTAACAATAAAACTAACCCTAAATCTAACCCGAACATTAACCCGAACCCTTTCCCTTACCCTAACCATAACCCTAAACCTAACCCAAACCCTAACCCTTATCCTAACCCTAACCCTAACCCTATCCCTTAACCTTACCCTAACACTAACACTAACCCCTAAACCTACCTCTAACCCTTACCCCTCCCCTAACCTGAACCCTAACTCTAACCATAACCCTAACCCTAACACTAACCCTTACCCTAACCCTAAACCTAACCCTCACTCTAACGCTAACCCTAACCTCAATCTTAACCCTAACCCTAACCCTAAACCTTAACCTAACCCTAACCCGAACCCTAACCCTTACACTTAACCTAACCGTAACCCTAACCCTAACCCTTACACTTAATCTAACCCTAAACCTAAACTTAACCCTAACCCTAACCGTAACCCTTACCCTTACCCTAACCCTAACACTAAACCTAATCCGAACCCTAACCCTATCCCTAATCCTAACTCTTATCCTTACCCTACCCCTAACCCTAAACCTAACCCTAAACCTAACCCCTAAATCTAATGGTAACACTAACCATAACCCTAACACTTACCCTTACCCTAACCCTAACCTTAATAGTGACCTAAACCTAACCCTAACCCTTACCTAACCCTAACCCCAATCCTTACACTAACCCTAACCCTAACCATAACCTTACTCTTACCCTAACCCTAACGCTAATCCTAAACCTAACCCTAACCCTCACAATTACCCTAAACCTAACCCTAACCCTTAACCGAACACTAACCCTAACCCTAACCCTGACCCTAACCTTAACCCTAACCCTTACCCCACCCTAACCCTAACCCTAAATTAACCCCAACGCTAACCCTAACCCTTACCCAAACCCTAACAGTAACCCTAACCCTTACCCTACCCTAACCCTAACCCTAAACTTAACCCTAACCCTAACCTTAACCCTAACCCATACCCTTACCCTAACAATGACGCTAAACCTAACCTGAACCCTAACCCTATCACTAACCCTAACTCTTATACTTACCCTAACCCTAACCCTAAACCTAACCCTAACCCCTAAATCTAACCGTAACCCTAACCCTAACCCTAACACTTACCCTTACCCTAACACTAACCTTAATGCTAACCCTAACACTAACCCTAAGGCTTACCCTAACCCTAACCCTAAACCTTACCCTAACTCTAACGCTAACCCTAACCCTTACCCTTTCCCTAACCATAACTCTAACCCTAACCCTTCCCCTTACCCTAACCCTAAACCTAAACCTAACCCTAACCCTAACCCTAACCCTAACCCAAATTTAACCCTAACCCTAACCCTAAACCTTACCCTTACCCTAACCCTAACCCTAACCTTAATGCTAACCCTAATCCTAACCCTAAACCTAACCCTAACCTTAATGCTAACCGTAACCCTAACCCTAACCCTTACCCTAACCCTAAACCTTACCCTAATTCTAACTCTGACCCTAACCCTTACCCTTTCACTAACCCTAACACTAACCCTAACCCTTACCCTTACCCTAACTCTAACCCTCAACCTAACCCTAATCCTAACCCAAACCCTAAATTTAACCATAACCCTAACCCTAAACCTTACCCTTACCCTAAACCTAACCCTAACCCTAATCCTTACACTTACTCTAGCCCTAACCCTAACTCTAACCCTAAACCTCACCCTAACCCTAACAGTTACCATAACAATGACCCTACCCTAACCCTAACCCTAATCCTAACACTTACCCTTACCCTAAACCTAACCCTAACCCTTAACCTTACCCTAACCCTAAACCCAACACTAACCTTAACCCTAACACTTACCCTAGCCCTAACCCTAATCCTAACCCTTACCCTAAGCCTAACCCTAACCCTAACCCTTACCCTAACTCTAACCCTAACCCTAACCCTTAACCCTAAACCTTAACCTAACCCTAAGCCTCACATTAACCCTGAACCTTACCCTTACCTTAACCCAAACCTAACACATACCCTTACCCTAACCCCTACCCTAAATCTAACCCTAACCCTTACCCTTACCCTAAATCTAACCCTAACCCTAACCGTAACACTAATCCTAAACCTATTCCTAACCCTAACCCTAACCCTTACCCTAACCCTAATGTTAACCCTAACCCTAACCTTAACCCTAACCTTAACCCTAACCCTTACCTGACCCTAACCCTAACCCTAAACCTAACCCTAACCATAACCCTAACCCTAAACTTAACCCTAACCCTAACCTAACACTTGACCTTACCCTAACCGTAACCCTAAACCTATCACTAACCCTAACCCTAACCCTAACCCTAAACTTTACCCTTACTCTAACCCATACCATAACCCTAACCCTAATCCTAACCCTAACACTTACCATAACCCTAACCCTAACCCTTACCCTAACCCTAACCCTAACCCTAACCCTAACACTAACCCTTACCCTAACCCTAAGCCTTATCCTAACCCTAACCCTAACCCTAACCCTAACCATTAACCTAACCCTAACATTAACCCTAAACCCGAACCCTAACCCTAACCCTAAGCCTAAACCTAACCCTAACCCTTACCCTTACTCTATCCCTAACCCTAACTCTAACCGTAACCCTAACCCTAACCCTTATCCTTACCCTAACCCTAACCCTAACCCTAACCCTAACCCTAACTTCTAACCCTAACCCTAACCCTAACCCTTACCCTTATCCTAACCCTAACCCAATCGTAACACTTACCCTTACCCTAACCCCTACACTAACTCTAACCCTAACCCTAAACCTTACCCTAACTCTAAACCTAACCCTAACCCTTACACTTACCCTAACCCTAACCCTAACCCTTACCATTACCCTAACTCTAAACCTAAACCTAAACATAACCATAACCCTTACCCTTACCCTAACCCTAACCCTAACCCTTACACTTACCATAACCGTAACCCTAACACACACCCTAACCCTAACGCTAACCCTAACCCCAAACCCTAACCCTAACCCTAACCGCTAACCCTAACCCTAACCCTAACTCTAACACTTACGCTTATCCTAACCGTAACCTTAACCCTAACACTTACCCTTCCCCTAACCCCTACCCTAACGCTAACCCTAACCCTAACACTTACCCTAACCCTAACGCTAATTGTAATCCTTAACATAATCCTAACAGTAAGCCTAACCCCTAACCCTAACCCTAAACTTAACCCTTACCCTTATCCTAACCCTAACCCTAACACTAACCCTAACCCTAACCCTTACCCTAACCCTAACCCCAATCCTAACCCTAAC
>JANJXV010000056.1:1905000-1912500 GCA_024803745.1 Megascapheus bottae | reverse complement strand
AACCCTAACCCTTACCCTAACCCTAACCTTTACCCTTATCTTAACCCTAACCCTAACCCTAACCCTAACAATAACCCTTACCCTTACCCTAACCCTGACCCTAAACCTAACCCTAACCCTAACCCTAAATCTAACCCTAACCCTAACCCTAACCCTAAACCTTACCCTTACCCTAACCCTAACCCTAACGCTAACCCTAAAACTTCTCCTTACCCTAAACTTAAACCTAACCCTTACCCTAAACCTAACCCTAACCCTAACCCTAACCCTAACCCTAACAATAACCCTTACCCTTACCCTAACCCTGACCCTAAACCTAACCCTAACCCTAACCCTAAATCTAACCCTAACCCTAACCCTAACCCTAAACCTTACCCTTACCCTAACCCTAACCCTAACGCTAACCCTAAAACTTCTCCTTACCCTAAACTTAAACCTAACCCTTACCCTAAACCTAACCCTAACCCTAACCCTAACCCTAAACTTAACCCTAACCCTAACCCTTAGCCTTACCCTAACCCTAACTCTAAACCTAACCCTAACCCTAACCCTAACCCCTACCCTAACTCTAACCCTAACCCTAACCCTAACCCTAACCCTTACCCTTACCTTAACCCTAAACTAACCCTAACCCTAACTCTAACCCTAACCCTTACCCTAACCCTAACCCTAACCCTAAACCTTACCCTTACCCTAAACCTAACCCTAACCCTTACCCTAAACCTAACCCTAACCATATCCATAACCCTTACCCTTACCTTAACCCTAACCCTAACCCTAACCCTTACGCTTACCCTAACGCTACCCTAACCCTAACCCTATCCCTTACCTTTATCCAAACCTAAACCTAACTCTAACCCTAACCCTAACCAAAACCCTTAACCTAACCCTAACCCTAACACTAACCCTAACTCTTAACCTTAACCTAACTCTAAACCTAACTCTAAACTTAACACTATCCATAACCCCAACCCTTACCCTAACCTAACCCTAACCCTTACCCTGTCCCTAACCATAACCCTAACCCTAACCTTAACCGTAACCCTAACCGTAACACTAACCCTTACCCTTACCCTAACCCTAAACCTAAACCTAACCCTAACCCTAACCATAACCTTAACCCTAACCCTAACCCTTGCCCTTACCCTAACCCTAACCCTAAATCTAATCCTAACCTTAACCCTAACCCTTACCTTAACCCTAACCCTAACCCTAAACCTAACCCTAACCCTAACCCTAACCCTAACCTTAACCCTAACCCTAACCCTAACCCTTACCCTAACCCATACCCTAAATCTAACCCTAATCCTAACCCTAACCCTAAACCTAACCCTTACCCTTGCCCTAACCATAACCCTAAACCTAACCCTAACCCTAACCCTTACCCTTACCCAAACCCTAACAATAAAACTAACCCTAAATCTAACCCGAACATTAACCCGAACCCTTTCCCTTACCCTAACCATAACCCTAAACCTAACCCAAACCCTAACCCTTATCCTAACCCTAACCCTAACCCTATCCCTTAACCTTACCCCAACACTAACACTAAGCCCTAAACCTACCTCTAACCCTTACCCCTCCCCTAACCTGAACCCTAACTCTAACCATAACCCTAACCCTAACACTAACCCTTACCCTAACCCTAAACCTAACCCTCACTCTAACCCTAACCCTAACCTCAATCTTAACCCTAACCCTAACCCTAAACCTTAACCTAACCCTAACCCGAACCCTAACCCTTACACTTAACCTAACCGTAACCCTAACCCTAACCCTTACACTTAATCTAACCCTAAACCTAACTTAACCCTAACCCTAACCGTAACCCTTACCCTTACCCTAACCCTAACACTGAACCTAATCCGAACCCTAACCCTATCCCTAATCCTAAATCTTATCCTTACCCTACCCCTAACCCTAAACCTAACCCCTAAATCTAATGGTAACACTAACCCTAACCCTAACACTTACCCTTACCCTAACCCTAACCTTAATAGTGACCTAAACCTAACCCTAACCCTTACCTAACCCTAACCCCAATCCTTACACTAACCCTAACCCTAACCATAACCTTACTCTTACCCTAACCCTAACGCTAATCCTAAACCTAACCCTAACCCTCACAATTACCCTAAACCTAACCCTAACCCTTAACCGAACACTAACCCTAACCCTAACCCTGACCCTAACCTTAACCCTAACCCTTACCCCACCCTAACCCTAACCCTAAATTAACCCCAACGCTAACCCTAACCCTTACCCAAACCCTAACCGTAACCCTAACCCTTACCCTACCCTAACCCTAACCCTAAACTTAACCCTAACCCTAAACTTAACCCTAACCCATACCCTTACCCTAACAATGACGCTAAACCTAACCTGAACCCTAACCCTATCACTAACCCTAACTCTTATACTTACCCTAACCCTAACCCTAAACCTAACCCTAACCCCTAAATCTAACCGTAACCCTAACCCTAACCCTAACACTTACCCTTACCCTAACACTAACCTTAATGCTAACCCTAACACTAACCCTAACCCTTACCCTAACCCTAACCCTAAACCTTACCCTAACTCTAACGCTAACCCTAACCCTTACCCTTTCCCTAACCATAACTCTAGCCCTAACCCTTACCCTTACCCTAACCCTAAACCTAAACCTAACCCTAACCCTAACCCTAACCCAAATTTAACCCTAACCCTAACCCTAAACCTTACCCTTACCCTAACCCTAACCCTAACCTTAATGCTAACCCTAATCCTAACCCTAAACCTAACCCTAACCTTAATGCTAACTGTAACCCTAACCCTAACCCGTACCCTAACCCTAAACCTTACCCTAATTCTAACTCTGACCCTAACCCTTACCCTTTCACTAACCCTAACACTAAACCTAACCCTTACCCTTACCCTAACTCTAACCCTAAACCTAACCCTAATCCTAACCCAAACCCTAAATTTAACCATAACCCTAACCCTAAACCTTACCCTTACCCTAAACCTAACCCTAACCCTAATCCTTACCCTTACTCTAGCCCTAACCCTAACTCTAACCCTAAACCTCACCCTAACCCTAACAGTTACCATAACAATGACCCTACCCTAACCCTAACCCTAATCCTAACACTTACCCTTACCCTAACCCTAACCCTAACCCTTAACCTTACCCTAACCCTAAACCCAACACTAACCTTAACCCTAACACTTACCCTAGCCCTAACCCTAATCCTAACCCTTACCCTAAGCCTAACCCTAACCCTAACCCTTACCCTAACTCTAACCCTAACCCTAACCCTTAACCCTAAACCTTAACCTAACCCTAAGCCTCACATTAACCCTGAACCTTACCCTTACCCTAACCCAAACCTAACACATACCCTTACCCTAACCCCTACCCTAACTCTAACCCTAACCCTTACGCTTACCCTAAATCTAACCCTAACCCTAACCGTAACACTAATCCTAAACCTATTCCTAACCCTAACCCTAACCCTTACCCTAACCCTAATCTTAACCCTAACCCTAACCTTAACCCTAACCTTAACCCTAACCCTTACCTGACCCTAACCCTAACCCTAAACCTAACCCTAACCATAACCCTAACCCTAAACTTAACCCTAACCCTAACCTAACACTTGACCTTACCCTAACCGTAACCCTAAACCTATCACTAACCCTAACCCTAACCCTAACCCTAAACTTTACACTTACTCTAACCCATACCATAACCCTAACCCTAATCCTAACCCTAACACTTACCGTAACCCTAACCCTAACCCTTACCCTAACCCTAACCCTAACCCTAACCCTAACCCTAACACTAACCCTTACCCTAACCCTAAGCCTTATCCTAACCCTAACCCTAACCCTAACCCTAACCATTAACCTAACCCTAACATTAACCCTAAACCCGAACCCTAACCCTAACCCTAAGCCTAAACCTAACCCTAACCCTTACCCTTACTCTAACCCTAACCCTAACTCTAACCGTAACCCTAACCCTAACACTTACTCTAACCCTAACCCTAACCCTTCCTCTAACTCTAACGCTAACGTCAACCCTAACCCTAACCCTAACCCTAAACCTAACCCTAACCCTTACCATTACCCTAACTCTAACCCTAAACCTAACCCTGACCCTAACCCTCAAGCTTACCCTAACCCTAACCCTTAAGCTTACCCTAAGCCTAACCCTAAACCTAACCCTGACCCTAACCCTTACCCTAACACTTACCCTAACCCTAACCTAACCCTAACCCTAACACTCTTACCCTAACCCTAACCCTAAACCTAACCCTAACCCTTACCTTAACCCTACACCTAAACCTAACCCTAACCATAATCCTAACATTTACGCTAGCCCTAACCCTTACCCTAACCCTTACCCTAACCGTAACCCTAACGCTAACCTTACCCTAACTCTAACCCTAACAACAACCCTAACCCTTAACTCTAAACCTTAACCTACCCCTAACCCTCACACTAACCCTAACCCTTAGCCTTACCCTAACCCTAAACCTAACACTTACCCTTACCCTAACCCCTACCCTAACCCTAACCCTAACCCTTATCATAAACCTAACCCTAACCCGAACCGTAACCCTAAACCCAAACCTATCCCTAACCCTAACCCTAACCCTTACCCTAACCCTAACCCTAACCCTAACCCTAACCTTAACCCTAACCCAAACCCTAAACCTAACCCTTACCCTTACCCTAACCCTAACCCTAAAACTAACCCTAACCCTAACCCTAACCCTAACCATAACCCTAACCCTATCCTAACACTTGAACTTACCCTAAACCTAACCCTAAACCTATCACTAACCCTAACCCTAAACCTAACCCTAACCCTAAACCTAACCCTAAACCTAACACTTAACCTTACCCTAACCCTAACCCTAAACCTATCACTAACACTAACCCTAACCCTAACACTAACCCTTACCCTTACCCTAACCCTAACCATAAACCTAACGTTAACCCTAACCCTAACCCTAACCCTAACACTTAACCCTAACCCTAACCCTTACACTTAACCTAACCCTAACTCTAACCTAACCCTAACCCTAACCTTAACCCAAAGCCTTACCCTTACCCTAACCCAAACCATAAACCTATCACTAACCCTAACCCTAACCCTAACCCTAACCCTTACCCTTACCCTTACCCTAACCCTAACCATAAACCTAACCCTAACCCTAAACCTAACCCTAACACTTACCCTTACCCTAACCCTAACCCTAAACCTATCACTAACCCTAACCCTAACCCTAACACTAACCCTTACCCTTACACTAAACCTAACAATAAACCTAACCCTAACCCTAACCCTAACCCTTAAACCTAACCCTAACCCTAATCCTAACCATTACCCTTACCCTCACCCTAACCCTAAACCTAACCCTAGCCCTTACCCTTACCCTCACCCTAAACCTAATCTTAACCCTAACCCTAACCCTAACCCTGAACTTACCCCTAACTCTCATGCTTAACCTAACCCTAAACCTAACCCTAAACCTAAACCTAACCCTTACCCTTACCCTAACCCTAATTCTAAACCTAACCCTAACCCTTAACCAAACACTAACCCTAACCCTAACCGTAACCCTGACCCTAACCTTAACCCTAACCCTTACCCTACCCTAACCCTAACCCTAAATTAACCCTAACGCTAACCCTAACCCTTACCCAAACCCTAACCGTAACCCTTACCCTTACCCTACCCAACCCCTAACCCTAAATTTAACCCTAACCTTAAACTTAACCCTAACCCATACCATTACCCTAACAATGACGCTAAACCTAACCTGAACCCTAACCCTATCACTAACCCTAACTCTTATACTTACCCTAAACCTAACCCTAAACCTAACCCTACCCCTAACCCCTAAATCTAACCATAACCGTAACGCTAACCCTAACCCTTACCCTTACCCTATCCCTAACCTTAATGCTAACCCTAACACTAACCCTAACCCTTACCCTAACCCTAACCCTAAACCTTACCTTAACTCTAACGCCAACCCTAACCCTTACCCTTTCCCTAACCATAACCCTAACCCTAACCCTTACCCTTACCCTAACCCTAAACCTAAAACTTACCCTAACCCTATCCCTAACCCTAAATTTAACCCTAACCCTAACCCTAAACCTTACCCTTACCCTAACCCTAACACTAACCCTAACCCTAACCTTAATGCTAACCCTAACCCTAACCCTAAACCTAACCCTAAACTTAATGCTAACTGTAACCCTAACCCTAACCCTTACCCTAACCCTAACCCTAATCCTTACCCTAACTCTAACCCTGACCCTAACCTTTACCCTTTCACTAACACTAACACTAACCCTAACCCTTACCCTTACCCTAACTCTAACCCTAAACCTAACCCTAATCCTAACCCTAACCCTAAATATACCCCTAACCCTAACCCTAAACCTTACCCTTACCCTAAACCTAACCCTAACCCTAATCCTTACCCTTACTCTAACCCTGACCCTAACTCTAACCCTAAGCCTCACCCTAACCCTAACCCTTACACTAACAATTACCCTACCCTAACCCTAACCCTAATCCTAACACTTACCCTTACCCTAACCCTAACCCTTAACCTTACCCTAACCCTAAACCCAACCCTAACCCTAACCCTAACACTTACCCTAGCCCTAACCCTAATCCTAACCCTTACCCTAAGCCTAACCCTAACCCTAAACCTTACGCTAACACTAACCCTAAACCTCACCCTAACCCTAACCCTTACCCTAACAATTACCCTACCCTAACCCTAACCCTAATCCTAACACTTACCCTTACCCTAACCCTAACCCTTAACCTTTCCCTAACCCTAAACCCAACCCTTACCCTTACCCTAACCCAAACCTAACACATACCCTTACCCTAACCCCTTCCCTACCTCTAACCCTAACCCTAACCCTTACCCTAACTCTAACACTAACCCTAACCGTATCCCTAAACCTAAACCTATTCCTCACCTTAACCCTAACCCTTACCTAACCCTAATCTTAACCCTAACCCTAACCTTAACCCTAACCTTAACCCTAACCCTTCCCTTACCCTAACCCTAACCCTAAACCTGACCCTAACCATAACCCTACCCCTAAACTTAACCCTAACCGTAACCTAACACTTGACCTTACCCTAACCGTAACCCTAAACCTATCACTAACCCTAACTCTAAATCTAACCCTAAACTTTACCCTTACCCTAACCCTAACCATAAACCTAACCCTAACCCTAAACCTAACCCTAAACCTAACACTTACCATTACCCTAACCCTAACCCTAAACCTATCACCAACCCTATCCCTAACCCTAACACTAACCCTTACCCTTATCCTAAACCTAACCATTAACCTAACTCTAACCCTAACCCCAACCCTAACCCTTAACCCTAACCCTACCCCTAACCATAACCCTTACCCTTACCCTAACCCTAACCCTAAACCTAACCCTAACCCTTAACCAAACCC
>JANJXV010000056.1:1857500-1902500 GCA_024803745.1 Megascapheus bottae | reverse complement strand
CTAACCCTAACCCTAAACCTTACCCTTACCCTAACCCTAACGCTAACCCTAACCCTAAAACTTCCCCTAAACCTAAACCTAATCCTAACCCTTCCCCTAAACCTAACCCTAACCCTAACCCTGACCCTTACCTTAACTCTAACCCAAACCCTAACCATTCCTCTTCCCCTAATGGTAACCCTAACCGTAACCCTAACTCTAAACCTATCCCTAACACATACCCTTACTTTAAGCCTAACCCTAACCCCAACCCTATCCCTAACCCTAAACTTTACCCTTAACCTAAACCTAATCCTAACCCTTACCCTAAACCTAACCCTAACCCTACCCTAACCCTAACCTTAACCCTTACCCTTACCCTAACCCTAACCCTAAACCTAAACCTATCCTTAACCCTAACCCTAAACCTAACCCTTACCAAACCTTAACCCTAATCCTAACCATAACCCTTACACTTACCCTAATCCTAACCCTAACCCTAAACCTAACCCTAACCTTAACCCTAACCCTTACCCTTACCCTAACACTAACCCTAACACTTAACCTAACCCTAACACTAACCCTAACCCTAACCCTTACACATATCCTAACCCTAACCCTAACCCTAACACTTACCCTTACCTAACTCCTATCCTAACCCTAAGCCTAACCCTAAACCATAACCTAACCCTGACCCTAACCCTACTCTTACCCTTAGCCTAACCCTAAACCTAACCCTAACCCTAACCCTAACCCTAACCCTTACCATAACCATAACCCTAACCCTTACGCTTACCCTAACGCTAACCCTAACACTTACCCTAACCCTAACCCTAAACCTAACACGTACCCTTACCCTACCACTAACCCTTACCCTAACCATAACTTTAACCCCAACACTAATCCTAACCCTAACCCTAACCCTAACCCTTACCCTTACCCTAACCCTATCCTAACCTTAACCCTAACACTAACCCAACCATAACCCTTACCCTAACCCTAAACCTAATCCTATCCCTATCCCTTACCCTTACACTAACCCTAACCCTAACCCTAAACCTAACCCTAACCCTAACCTTAACCCTAACCCTTACCCTTACCCTAACCCTAACCCTAACCCTAACCCTAAACCTAACCCTAAACCTAACCCTAACACTAACCCTAAACCTTACACTTACCCTAACCCTAACCCTAACCCTTACCCTAAACCTAACCCAACCCCAACCCTTACCTTAAGCCTAACCCTAACCTTAACCCTAACATTAACCCTAACCCTAACACTAACCCTAACCTTAACCCTTTCCCTAACCCTAAACCTTACCCTTACCCTAACCCTAACGCTAACCCTAACCATAAAACTTCCCCTAACCCTAAACCCAATCCTAATCCTTACCCTAAACCTAACCCTAACCCTAACCCTGACCCTTACCTTAACCCTAACCCTAATCCTAACCATTCCCCTTAACCTAACGGTAACACTAACCGTAACCCTAACCCTAAACCTAACCCTAACACATACCCTTACTTTAAGCCTAACCCTAACCCCAACCCTATCTCTAACCCTAAACCTTACCCTTAACCTAAACTAACCCTAACTCTTACCCTAAACCTAACCCTAACCCTTCCCTAACTCTAACCTTAACCCCAACACTAATCCTAACCCTAACCCTAACCCTAACCCTAACCCTTTCCCTAACCCTACCCTTATCCTTACCCTAACCCTAATCCTAACCCTAACCCTTACCCTAACCCTAACCTTAACCCCAACACTAATCCTAACCCTAACCCTAACCCTAACCCTTTCCCTAACCCTAACCTTAACCCCAACACTAATCCTAACCCTAATCCTAACCCTAACCCTTACCCTAACCCTAACCTTAACCCCAACACTAATCCTAACCCTAACCCTAACCCTAACCCTAACCTAACCCTTATCCTAATCATAACCCTAACCCTAACCTTAACGCTAACCCTAACCCTAACCCTAACCCTTACCCTTACCCTAACCCTAACCCTAACCCTTACCCTTACCCTAACCCTAACCCTTAACCCTAACCCTACCGCTAACCCTAACCCTAACCCTTACCCTTACCCTAACCCTAACTCTAAACCTAACCCTAACCCTTACCCTAACACTTACCCTAACCCTAACCCTAACCCTGACCCTTACCTTAACCCTAACCCTAAACCTAACCATTCCCCTTCCCCTAACGATAACCCTAACGGTAACCCTAACCCTAAACCTAACCCTAACACATACCCTTACTTTAAGCCTAACCCTAACCCCAACCCTATCCCCAACCCTAAACTTTACCCTTAACCTAAACCTAACCCTAACCCTTACCCTAAACCTAACCCTAACCCTACCCTAACCCTAACCTTAACCCTTACCCTTACCCTAACCCTAACCCTAAACCTAACCCTATCCTTAACCCTAACCCTAAACCTAACCCTTACCCTAACCTTAACCCTAATCCTAACCCTAACCCTTACACTTACCCTAATCCTAACCCTAACCCTAAACCTAACCCTAACCTTAACCCTAACCCTTACCCTTACCCTAAGCCTAACCCTAACACTTAACCTAACCCTAACACAAACCCTAACCATAACCCTTACCCATATCCTAACCCTAACCCTAACCCTAACACTTACCCTAACCTAACTCCTATCCTAACCCTAAGCCTATCCCTAAACCATAACCTAACCCTGACCCTAACCCTACCCTTACCCTTAACCTAACCCTAAACCTAACCCTAACCCTAACCCTAACCCTACCCCTTACCCTTACCCTAACCCTAACCCAAACCCTAAATCTAAAACTTACCCTTACCCTAAACCTAAACCTAACCCTAACCCTAACCCTTACCCTTACCATAACCCTAACCTTTACGCTTGCCCTAATGCTAAACCTAACCCTTACCCTAACCCAAAACCTAACCCTAACGCATAACCTTACCCTAACACTAACCCTTACCATAACCCTAAACCTAAACTTAAACCTAACCCTAATCCTAACCCTAACACTTATCCTAACCCTAACCTTAACCCCAACACTAATCCTAACCCTAACCCTAACCCTAACCCTTACCCTTACCCTAACCCTAACCCTAACCCTAAACCTAACCCTAACCCTAACACTGACCCTAACCCTAACACTTACCCTAACCCTAACCCTAACCCTAACCCTTACCCTAACCTTACCCCTAAACCTTACCCTAACCCTAACCATCACACTTACCCTAGCCCTAACCCTAACCGTAACCATTACCCTAACCATAACCCTAACCCTAACCCTTAACCTAACACTAACCCTAACCCCAACCCTAACCCCTAACCTTAACCTTAACCAAACCCTAACCGTCACACTAACCCTAACCCTTATCCTTACCATAACCCTAAACCTAACACTTACCCTTACCCTAACCCCTACCCTAACCCTAACCCTAAACCTAACCCTACCCTAAACTTAACCCTTACCCTTACCTTAACCCTAACCCTAAACCTAACCCTAACCCTTACCCTTACCCTAACCCTAAACCTAACCCTAACCCTATCCCTTACCATTACCCTAACCCTAACCCTAACCCTAACCCTAACTTTACCCTAACCCTAACCCTAACCCTAAACCTTACCCTTACCCTAACCCTAACCATAACAGTAAAACTTCTCCTAACCCTAAACCTAACCCTAACCCTTAACCTTACCCTAACCATAACCATAACCCTAACCCTTACCTTTAGCCTAACCCTAACCCTAAACCTAACCCTTACACTTACCCTAACCCTAACCCTAACCTTAACCCTAACCCTAACCCTAACCCTATCCCTTACCGTTACCCTAACCCTAACCCTAACCCTAACCATAACCCTTACCCTTACCCCAATCATAACCCTAAACCTAACCCTAATCCTAAACCTAACCCTAACCTTAACCCTAACCCTAAACCTTACCCTTACCCTAACCCTAACACTAACCCTAACCCTAAAACTTCCCCTAACCCTAAACTAATCCTAACCCTTACCCTAAACCTAACCCTAACCCTAACCCTGACCCTTACCTTAACCCTAACCCTAAGCCTAACCATTCCCCTTCCCCTAACAGTAACCCTAACGGTAACCCTAACCCTAAACCTTACCCTAACACATACCTTTACTTTAAGCCTAACCCTAACCCCAACCATATCCCTAACCCTAAACTTTACCCTTAACCTAAACCAAACCCTAACGCTTACCCTAAACCTAACCCTAACCCTACCCTAACCCTAACCTTAACCCTTACCCTTACCCTAACCCTAACCCTAAACCTAACCCTATCCTTAACCCTAACCCTAAACCTAACCCTTACCCTAACCTTAACCATAATCCTAACCCAAACCCTTACACTTACCCTAATCCTAACCCTAACACTAAACCTAACCCTAACCCTAACCTTAATCCTAACACTTACCCTTACCCTAAGCCTAACCCTAACACTTAACCTAACCCTAACACTAACCCTAACCATAACCCTTACCCATATCCTAACCCTAACCCTAACCCTAACGCTTACCCTAACCTAACTCCTATCCTAATCCTAAGCCTAACCCTAAACCATAACCTAACCATGACCCTAACCCTACTCTTACCCTTACCCTAACCCTAAACCTAACACTAACCCTAACCCTAACCCTACCCCTTACCCTTACCCTAACCCTAACCCAAACCCTAAATCTAAAACTTACCCTTACCCTAAACCTAACCCTAACCCTAACCCTAACCCTAACCCTTACCCTTACCATAACCCTAACCCTAACCCTTACGCTTACACTAACGCTAAACCTAACCCTTACCCTAACCCTAACCCTAACCCTAACCCATACCCTTACCCTAACACTAACCCTTACCATATCCCTAAACCTAAACTTAAACCTAACCCTAATCCTAACCCTTACCCTTACCCTAACCCTAACCTTAACCCCAACACTAATCCTAAACCTAACCCTAACCCTTACCCTTACCCTAACCCCAACCCTAACCTTAACCCTAACCGTAACCCAACCATAACCCTTACACTAACCCTAACCCTAATCCTTTCCCTAACCCTTAACCTTACACTAACCCTAACCCTAACCCTAAACCTAACCCTAACCCTAACCTTAACCCTAACCCTTACCCTTACCCTAACCCTAAGCCTAACCATAACACTAACCCTAACCCTTACACTTACCCTAACCCTAACCCTAACCCTTACCCTAAACCTAACCCTAACCCCAACCCTTACCTTAACCCTAACCCTAATCCTAAACCTAAACCTAACTCTAACCCTAACCCTAACCCTAATCCTTACCCTAACCCTAACCCTAACCCTTACCCTAACCCTAACCCTAACCCTAACATTAACCCTAACCTAACCCTTACCCTAACCTTAATCCTAACCCTAACCCTACTCTTTCCCTTACCCTAATCCTAACCTTAAACCGAACACTAACCCTTGTCCTAACCCTAACCATAACCCTTACCCTTACCCTAACCCTAACCCTAAACCTAACCCTCACCCTAACCCTAACCCTAACCCTAACCAATAACCCTAATCCTAAACCAAACCCTAAAACTTACCTTTATCCTAAACCTAACCCTAACACTAACACTTATGCTTACCCTAACCCCTACCCTAACTCTAACCCTAATCCTAACCCTTAACCTAACCCTAACCCTAACCCTAACCCTTACCCTTACATTACCCCTAAACTAACCCTAACACTAACTCTAACCCTAACCTTAACCTAACCCTAACCCTAACCTTAAACGTTACACTTACCCTAAACCTATACCTAACCCTCACCTTAAACCTAACCCTAAACCTAACCCTAAACCTTACCCTTACCTGAACCCTAACCCTAACCCTAACCCTTACGCTTACCCTAACGCTAACCCTAACCCTAACCCTAACACATACCCTTACCCTAACCCTAACCCTAAACATAACCCTAACCCTAACCCTAACCCTAAACATAACCCTAACCCTAACTCTAACGCTAACACTTACCCTAACCCTAACCCCAACCCTAACCCTTACCCTAACCGAAACCCTTACACTAAACCTAACCCTAACCCTAACCCCTAACCCTAACGTTTAACCTAACCCTAACCCTTACCCTAAACCTAACCCTTACCTTTATACAACCCTAAACCTAACTCTAACCCTAACCCTAACCAGAACCCTTAACCTAACCCTAACCCTAACACTAACCCTAACCCTTAACCTTAACCTTAACCTAACCCTAAACCTAACTCTAACCTTAACCCTATCCCTAACCCCAACCCTTACCCTAAGATAACCCTAACGCTTACCCTAAACCTAACCATAACCCTAACCCTATCCTTAACCCTATCCCTAACCATAACACTAACCCTTACCCTTACCCTTACCCTAACCCTAACTCTAAACCTAACCCTAACCCTAACCCTAACCCGAAACTTAACCCTAAACAAAACCGTTGCCCTTACCGCAACCCTAACCCTAAACCTAACACTAACAATAACCCTAAATCTAAACCTAACCCTAACCATAACCCTAACACTTACCCTTACCCTAACCCTAACCCTAACCTTAACCCCAACCCTAAACCTAACCCTAACCTCAACCCTAACCCTACCCCTAACCCTAACCTAATCCTAACACTTAACCTTACCCTTACCCTAACCCTAACCCTAAAACTAACCCTGACCCTAACCCTAACGCTTACCCTAACCCTAACCCTAACCCTAACACTTAACCTTACCCTAACCCTAACCCTAACCTTAACCCCAACCCTAAACCTAACCCTAACCCTAACCCTAACCCTTACCCTAACCCTAACCCTTACCCTTACTCTAAACCTTACCCTAACTCTAACCCTAACCCTAACCCTAACCCTTACCCTGACCCTAACCCTAACCCTTCCTCTAACTCTATCCCTAATCTCAACCGTAAACCTAACCCTAACCTAACCCTAACCCTAACCCTTACCCTTACCCTAACCCTAACCCTAACACTAACACTGACCCTAACCCTAACGCTTACCCTAAACCTAACCCTAACCCTTAACCTTACCCTAACCCTAACCCTAAACTTAAGCCAACCATAAATCTCACCCTGACCCTAACCCTTACCCTAACACTTAACCTAACCGTAGCCCTAAACCTAACACTTACCCTTACCCTAACCGTAACCCTAAACCTAACCCTAACCCTTACCCTAACCCTACCCCTAAACCTAAGCCTAACCCTAACCCTAACACTTACGCTACCCCTAACCCTAACCCTAACCCTTACACTAACCGTAACCCTAACCCTAACCCTTACCCTAACTCTAACCCTAACCCCAACCCTAACCCCTAACCCTAAACCTTAACCTAACCCTAACCCTCACACTAACCCTAAACCTTACCCTTACCCTAACCCTAAACTTAACACTTACCCTTACCCTAACCGCTACCCTAACCCTAACCCTAACCACTAACCCTTACCCTAACCTCAACCCTAATCCTAACCCTAAAACTAAACCTAACCCTAACCCTTACACTTACCCTAACCCTAACCCTAACCCTAACACTTACCCTTACCCTAACCCCTACCCTAAACCTAACCCTAACCCTAACCCTTACCCTAACCCTAACCCTAACCCTAACCGTAACCCTAAACCCAAACCTATCCCTAACCCTAACCCTAACCCTTACCCTAACCCTAACCCTAATCCGGACCCTAACCTTAACCCTAACCCAAACCCTAACCCTAACCCTTAC
This sequence comes from Megascapheus bottae, assembly GCA_024803745.1. NCBI lineage: Eukaryota > Metazoa > Chordata > Mammalia > Rodentia > Geomyidae > Megascapheus > Megascapheus bottae. The sequence continues at coordinate 1,894,756 of JANJXV010000056.1, read as the reverse complement.
CCTTACCCTAACCCTAAACCTAAAACTAACCCTAACCCTAACCCTAACCCTAACTTTAACCCTAATCCTAACCTAACACTTGACCTTACCCTAAACCTAACCCTAAACCTATCACTAATCCTAACCCTAACCCTAACCATTACCCTTACCCTAATCCTAACCATAAACCTAACCCTAACCCTAACCCTAACCATAACACTTACCCTTACCCTAACCCTAACCCTAAAACTATCACTAACACTAACCCTAACCCTAACACTAACCCTTACCCTTAGCCTAACCCTAACCATAAACCTAATGCTAACCCTAACTCTTATCCTTACCCTAACCCTAACCCTAAACCTAACCCTAAACTTAACCCCTAAATGTAACCGTTATCCTAACCCTAACCCTAAAACTTACCCTTACCCTAACCCTAACCTTAATGCTAACCCTAACCCTAACCCTAACCCTTACCATTACCCTAACCCTAATCCTTACCCTAATTCTAACACTAATCCTTACCCTTTCCCTAACCCTAACCCTAACCCTAATCCTAACCCTTACCCTTAACCTAACCCTAACACTAAACCAGCCCTAAACCTAAACATAACCCTAAATTTAACCCTAACCGTAACCCTAACTCTAAGCTTACCCTTACCCAAACCCTAACCCTAAACCTGACCCTTAACCTAAACCTAACCCTAAACCTTACACGAACCCTACCCCTAACCCTAACCTTTACCCTTACCTTAACCCTAACCCTAACACTAACAATAACCCTTAACCTTACCCTAACCCTAACCCTAAACCTAACCCTAACCCTAAATCTAACCCTAACCCTAACCCTAACCCTAAACTTTACCCTTACCCTAACCCTAACGCTAACCCTAAACCTTCCCCTTACACTTAACTTAACCCTAACTCTTGTCCTAAACCTTACCCTAACCATAACCCTAAACCTAACCTTAACCCTAACTCTAACCCTAACCCATACCCTTCCCCTAACGCTAACCCTAACCCTATACCTAAACCTAACCCTAAACCTAACCTCACCCTCACCCTAACCCTAACCCTAACCACTTACCCTTACCCTAACCTCAACCCTAATCCTAACCCTAAAACTAAACCTAACCCTAACCCTTACCCTTACCCGAACCATAACCCTAACCCTAACCCTAACCCTAACACTTACCCTTACCCTAACCCCTACCCTAAACCTAACCCTAACCCTAACCCTTACCCTAACCCTAACCCTAACCCTAACCGTAACCCTAAACCCAAACCTATCCCTAACCCTAACCCTAACCCTTACCCTAACCCTAACCCTAATCCAAACCCTAACCTTAACCCTAACCCAAACCCTAACGCTAACCCTTACCCTTACCCTAACCCTAAACCTAAAACTAACCCTAACCCTAACCATAACTTTAACCCTAATCCTAACCTAACACTTGACCTTACCCTAAACCTAACCCTAAACCTATCACTAACCCTAACCCTAACCCTAACCATTACCCTTACCCTAACCCTAAAAATAAACCTAACATTAACCCTAACCCTAACCATAACACTTACCCTTACCCTAACCCTAACCCTAAAACTATCACTAAAACTAACCCTAACCCTAACACTAACCCTTACCCTTACCCTAACCCTAAACCTAAACCTAACACTTACCCTTACCCTAACCCCTACTCTAACCCTAACCCTAACGCTAACCCTTACACTAACCCTAACCCTAACCCTAACCCTAACCCTAACCTTAACCCTAACCCTAACCTTACCCTTGACCTTAACCTAACCCTAATCCTAAACCTATCACTAACCCTAACCCTAACCCTAACCCTAACCCTTACCCTTACCCTAACCCTAACCATAAACCTAACCCTAACCCTAACCCTAACCCTAACCCTAACACTTATCCTTACCCTAACCCTAACCCTAAACCTATCACTAACACTAACCCTAACCCTAACACTAACCCTTACCCTTACCCTAACCCTAACCCTAAACCTATCACTTACACTAACCCTAACCGTAACCCTAACCCTTAACCCTAACATTAAACCTAATCCTAACCCTTACCCTTACCCTAACCCTTCCCCTAACCCTAACCTAACCCTAACTCTAACCTTAACCCAAACCCTTACCTTACCCTAACCCTAACCCTAAACCTATCACTTACCCTAAACCTAACCCTAACCCTAACCCTTACCCTTACCCTAACCCTAACCATAAACCTAACCCTAACCCTAACCCTAACCCTAACACTTACCCTTACCCTAACCCTAACCCTAAACCTATCACTAACACTAACACTAACCCTAACACTAACCCTTACCCTTACTCTAACCCTAACCATAAACCTAACGCTAAACTTAACCCAAACCCTAACCCTAACCCTAAACCCGAACCCTAACCCTAACCCTAACACTTCCTCTAACTCTAACCCTAATCTCAACCCTAAACCTAACCCTAACCTAACCCTAACCCTAACCCTTACCCTTAACCTAACCCTAACCCTAACACTAACCCTGACCCTAACCCTAACGCTTACCCTAACCCTAACCCTAACCCTTAACCTTACCCTAACCCTAACCCTAAACTTAAGCCAACCCTAAACCTAACCCTGACCCTAACCCTTACCCTAACACTTAACCTAACACTAACCCTAACCCTAACACTTACCCTTACCCTAACCGTAACCCTAAACCTAACCCTAACCCTTACCCTAACCCTACCCCTAAACCTAACCCTAACCCTAACCCTAACACTTACGCTATCCCTAACCCTAACCCTAACCCTTACACTAACCGTAACCCAAACCCTAACCCTTACCCTAACTCTAACCCTAACCCCAACCCTAACACCTAACCCTAAACCTTAACCTACCCCTAACCCTCACACTAAACCTAACCCTTACCCTTACCCTAACCCTAAACCTAACACTTACCCTTACCCTAACCCCTACCCTAAACCTAACCCTAACCCTAACCGTAACCCTAAACCCAAACCTAACCCTAACCCCAACTCTTACCCTTACCCTAACCCTAACCCTAAACCTAACCTCACCCTCACCCTAACCCTAACCCTAACCACTAACCCTTACCCTAACCTCAACCCTAATCCTAACCCTAAAACTAAACCTAAACCAAACCCTTATCCTTACCCTAACCCTAACCCTAACCCTAACACTTACCCTTACCCTAACCCCTACCCTAAACCTAACTCTAACCCTAACCCTTACCCTAACCCTAACCCTAACCCTAACCGTAACCCTAAACCCAAACCCATCCCTAACCCTAACCCTAACCCTTACCCTAACCCTAACCCTAATCCGAACCCTAACCTTAAATCTAACCCAACCCCTAACCCTAACCTTTACTCTTACCCTAACCCTAAACCTAAAACTAACCCTAACCCTAACCCTAACCCTAACCCTAACTTTAACCCTAATCCTAACCTAACACTTGACCTTACCCTAAACCTAACCCTAAACCTATCACTAACCCTAACCCTAACCCTAACCATTACCCTTACCCTAACCATAAACCTAACCCTAACCCTAACCATAACACTTACCCTTACCCTAACCCTAACCCTAAAACTATCACTAACACTAACCCTAACCCTAACACTAACCCTTACCCTTAGCCTAACCCTAACCATAAACTTAATGCTAACCCTAACTCTTATCCTTACCCTAACCCTAACCTTAAACCTAACCCTAAACTTAACCCCTAAATCTAACCATTATCCTAATCCTCACCCTAAAACTTACCCTTACCCTAACCCTAACCTTAATGCTAACCCTAACCCTAACCCTAACCCTTACCATTACCCTAACCCTAATCCTTACCCTCATTCTAACCCTAATCCTTACCCTTTCCCTAACCCTAACCCTAACCCTAATCCTAACCGTTACCCTTAACCGAACCCTAACACTAAACCTAACCCTAACCCTAAACATAACCCTAAATTTAACCCTAACCGTAACCCTAACCCTAACCTTACCCTTACCCAAACCCTAACCCTAAACCTGACTCTTACCCTAAACCTAACCCTAACCCTTACACTAACCCTACCCCTAACCCTAACCTTTACCCTTACCTTAACCCTAACCCTAACACTAACAATAACCCTACCCTTACCCTAACCCTAACCCTAAAACTAACCCTAACCCTAAATCTAACCCTAACCCTAACCCTAACCCTAAACTTTACCCTTACCCTAACGCTAACCCTAAACCTTCCCTTACCCTAAACTTAACCCTAACTCTTTCCCTAAACCTAACCCTAACCATAACCCTAAACCTAACCTTAACCCTAACTCTAACCCTAACCCATACCCTTCCCCTAACGCTAACCCTAACCCTAACCATAAACCTAACACTAACACATACCCTTACCCTCAACCTAACCCTTACCCCAACTCTTACCCTTACCCTAACCCCTACCCTAAACCTAACCCTAACCCTAACCCTTACCCTAACACTTACCCTTACCCTAACCCCTACCCTAAACCTAACCCTAACCCTAACCCTTACCCTAACCCTAACCCTAACCCTAACCGTAACCCTAAACCCAAACCTATCCCTAACCCTAACCCTAACCCTTACCCTAACCCTAACCCTAATCCAAACCCTAACCTTAACCCTAACCCAAACCCTAACGCTAACCCTTACCCTTACCCTAACCCTAAACCTAAAACTAACCCTAACCCTAACCATAACTTTAACCCTAATCCTAACCTAACACTTGACCTTACCCTAAACCTAACCCTAAACCTATCACTAACCCTAACCCTAACCCTAACCATTACCCTTACCCTAACCCTAAAAATAAACCTAACATTAACCCTAACCCTAACCATAACACTTACCCTTACCCTAACCCTAACCCTAAAACTATCACTAAAACTAACCCTAACCCTAACACTAACCCTTACCCTTACCCTAACCCTAACCCTAAACCTAACACTTACCCTTACCCTAACCCCTACTCTAACCCTAACCCTAACGCTAACCCTTACACTAACCCTAACCCTAACCCTAACCCTAACCCTAACCTTAACCCTAACCCTAACCTTACCCTTGACCTTAACCTAACCCTAATCCTAAACCTATCACTAACCCTAACCCTAACCCTAACCCTAACCCTTACCCTTACCCTAACCCTAACCATAATCCTAACCCTAACCCTAACCCTAACCCTAACCCTAACACTTATCCTTACCCTAACCCTAACCCTAAACCTATCACTAACACTAACCCTAACCCTAACACTAACCCTTACCCTTACCCTAACCCTAACCCTAAACCTATCACTTACACTAACCCTAACCGTAACCCTAACCCTTAACCCTAACATTAAACCTAATCCTAACCCTTACCCTTACCCTAACCCTTCCCCTAACCCTAACCTAACCCTAACTCTAACCTTAACCCAAACCCTTACCTTACCCTAACCCTAACCCTAAACCTATCACTTACCCTAAACCTAACCCTAACCCTAACCCTTACCCTTACCCTAACCCTAACCATAAACCTAACCCTAACCCTAACCCTAACCCTAACACTTACCCTTACCCTAACCCTAACCCTAAACCTATCACTAACACTAACACTAACCCTAACACTAACCCTTACCCTTACTCTAACCCTAACCATAAACCTAACGCTAAACTTAACCCAAACCCTAACCCTAACCCTAAACCCGAACCCTAACCCTAACCCTAACACTTCCTCTAACTCTAACCCTAATCTCAACCCTAAACCTAACCCTAACCTAACCCTAACCCTAACCCTTACCCTTAACCTAACCCTAACCCTAACACTAACCCTGACCCTAACCCTAACGCTTACCCTAACCCTAACCCTAACCCTTAACCTTACCCTAACCCTAACCCTAAACTTAAGCCAACCCTAAACCTACCCCTGACCCTAACCCTTACCCTAACACTTAACCTAACACTAACCCTAACCCTAACACTTACCCTTACCCTAACCGTAACCCTAAACCTAACCCTAACCCTTACCCTAACCCTACCCCTAAACCTAACCCTAACCCTAACCCTAACACTTACGCTATCCCTAACCCTAACCCTAACCCTTACACTAACCGTAACCCAAACCCTAACCCTTACCCTAACTCTAACCCTAACCCCAACCCTAACACCTAACCCTAAACCTTAACCTAACCCTAACCCTCACACTAAACCTAACCCTTACCCTTACCCTAACCCTAAACCTAACACTTACCCTTACCCTAACCCCTACCCTAAACCTAACCCTAACCCTAACCGTAACCCTAAACCCAAACCTAACCCTAACCCCAACTCTTACCCTTACCCTAACCCTAACCCTAAACCTAACCTCACCCTCACCCTAACCCTAACCCTAACCACTAAACCTTACCCTAACCTCAACCCTAATCCTAACCCTAAAACTAAACCTAAACCAAACCCTTATCCTTACCCTAACCCTAACCCTAACCCTAACACTTACCCTTACCCTAACCCCTACCCTAAACCTAACTCTAACCCTAACCCTTACCCTAACCCTAACCCTAACCCTAACCGTAACCCTAAACCCAAACCCATCCCTAACCCTAACCCTAACCCTTACCCTAACCCTAACCCTAATCCGAACCCTAACCTTAAATCTAACCCAACCCCTAACCCTAACCTTTACTCTTACCCTAACCCTAAACCTAAAACTAACCCTAACCCTAACCCTAACCCTAACCCTAAATTTAACCCTAATCCTAACCTAACACTTGACCTTACCCTAAACCTAACCCTAAACCTATCACTAACCCTAACCCTAACCCTAACCATTACCCTTACCCTAACCATAAACCTAACCCTAACCCTAACCATAACACTTACCCTTACCCTAACCCTAACCCTAAAACTATCACTAACACTAACCCTAACCCTAACACTAACCCTTACCCTTAGCCTAACCCTAACCATAAACTTAATGCTAACCCTAACTCTTATCCTTACCCTAACCCTAACCTTAAACCTAACCCTAAACTTAACCCCTAAATCTAACCATTATCCTAATCCTCACCCTAAAACTTACCCTTACCCTAACCCTAACCTTAATGCTAACCCTAACCCTAACCCTAACCCTTACCATTACCCTAACCCTAATCCTTACCCTCATTCTAACCCTAATCCTTACCCTTTCCCTAACCCTAACCCTAACCCTAATCCTAACCGTTACCCTTAACCGAACCCTAACACTAAACCTAACCCTAACCCTAAACATAACCCTAAATTTAACCCTAACCGTAACCCTAACCCTAACCTTACCCTTACCCAAACCCTAACCCTAAACCTGACTCTTACCCTAAACCTAACCCTAACCCTTACACTAACCCTACCCCTAACCCTAACCTTTACCCTTACCTTAACCCTAACCCTAACACTAACAATAACCCTACCCTTACCCTAACCCTAACCCTAAAACTAACCCTAACCCTAAATCTAACCCTAACCCTAACCCTAACCCTAAACTTTACCCTTACCCTAACGCTAACCCTAAACCTTCCCTTACCCTAAACTTAACCCTAACTCTTTCCCTAAACCTAACCCTAACCATAACCCTAAACCTAACCTTAACCCTAACTCTAACCCTAACCCATACCCTTCCCCTAACGCTAACCCTAACCCTAACCATAAACCTAACACTAACACATACCCTTACCCTCAACCTAACCCTTACCCCAACTCTTACCCTTACCCTAACCCCTACCCTAAACCTAACCCTAACCCTAACCCTTACCCTAACACTTACCCTTACCCTAACCCCTACCCTAAACCTAACCCTAACCCTAACCCTTACCCTAACCCTAACCCTAACCCTAACCGTAACCCTAAACCCAAACCTATCCCTAACCCTAACCCTAACCCTTACCCTAACCCTAACCCTAATCCAAACCCTAACCTTAACCCTAACCCAAACCCTAACGCTAACCCTTACCCTTACCCTAACCCTAAACCTAAAACTAACCCTAACCCTAACCATAACTTTAACCCTAATCCTAACCTAACACTTGACCTTACCCTAAACCTAACCCTAAACCTATCACTAACCCTAACCCTAACCCTAACCATTACCCTTACCCTAACCCTAAAAATAAACCTAACATTAACCCTAACCCTAACCATAACACTTACCCTTACCCTAACCCTAACCCTAAAACTATCACTAAAACTAACCCTAACCCTAACACTAACCCTTACCCTTACCCTAACCCTAACCCTAAACCTAACACTTACCCTTACCCTAACCCCTACTCTAACCCTAACCCTAACGCTAACCCTTACACTAACCCTAACCCTAACCCTAACCCTAACCCTAACCTTAACCCTAACCCTAACCTTACCCTTGACCTTAACCTAACCCTAATCCTAAACCTATCACTAACCCTAACCCTAACCCTAACCCTAACCCTTACCCTTACCCTAACCCTAACCATAAACCTAACCCTAACCCTAACCCTAACCCTAACCCTAACACTTATCCTTACCCTAACCCTAACCCTAAACCTATCACTAACACTAACCCTAACCCTAACACTAACCCTTACCCTTACCCTAACCCTAACCCTAAACCTATCACTTACACTAACCCTAACCGTAACCCTAACCCTTAACCCTAACATTAAACCTAATCCTAACCCTTACCCTTACCCTAACCCTTCCCCTAACCCTAACCTAACCCTAACTCTAACCTTAACCCAAACCCTTACCTTACCCTAACCCTAACCCTAAACCTATCACTTACCCTAAACCTAACCCTAACCCTAACCCTTACCCTTACCCTAACCCTAACCATAAACCTAACCCTAACCCTAACCCTAACCCTAACACTTACCCTTACCCTAACCCTAACCCTAAACCTATCACTAACACTAACACTAACCCTAACACTAACCCTTACCCTTACTCTAACCCTAACCATAAACCTAACGCTAAACTTAACCCAAACCCTAACCCTAACCCTAAACCCGAACCCTAACCCTAACCCTAACACTTCCTCTAACTCTAACCCTAATCTCAACCCTAAACCTAACCCTAACCTAACCCTAACCCTAACCCTTACCCTTAACCTAACCCTAACCCTAACACTAACCCTGACCCTAACCCTAACGCTTACCCTAACCCTAACCCTAACCCTTAACCTTACCCTAACCCTAACCCTAAACTTAAGCCAACCCTAAACCTAACCCTGACCCTAACCCTTACCCTAACACTTAACCTAACACTAACCCTAACCCTAACACTTACCCTTACCCTAACCGTAACCCTAAACCTAACCCTAACCCTTACCCTAACCCTACCCCTAAACCTAACCCTAACCCTAACCCTAACACTTACGCTATCCCTAACCCTAACCCTAACCCTTACACTAACCGTAACCCAAACCCTAACCCTTACCCTAACTCTAACCCTAACCCCAACCCTAACACCTAACCCTAAACCTTAACCTAACCCTAACCCTCACACTAAACCTAACCCTTACCCTTACCCTAACCCTAAACCTAACACTTACCCTTACCCTAACCCCTACCCTAAACCTAACCCTAACCCTAACCGTAACCCTAAACCCAAACCTAACCCTAACCCCAACTCTTACCCTTACCCTAACCCTAACCCTAAACCTAACCTCACCCTCACCCTAACCCTAACCCTAACCACTAAACCTTACCCTAACCTCAACCCTAATCCTAACCCTAAAACTAAACCTAAACCAAACCCTTATCCTTACCCTAACCCTAACCCTAACCCTAACACTTACCCTTACCCTAACCCCTACCCTAAACCTAACTCTAACCCTAACCCTTACCCTAACCCTAACCCTAACCCTAACCGTAACCCTAAACCCAAACCCATCCCTAACCCTAACCCTAACCCTTACCCTAACCCTAACCCTAATCCGAACCCTAACCTTAAATCTAACCCAACCCCTAACCCTAACCTTTACTCTTACCCTAACCCTAAACCTAAAACTAACCCTAACCCTAACCCTAACCCTAACCCTAAATTTAACCCTAATCCTAACCTAACACTTGACCTTACCCTAAACCTAACCCTAAACCTATCACTAACCCTAACCCTAACCCTAACCATTACCCTTACCCTAACCATAAACCTAACCCTAACCCTAACCATAACACTTACCCTTACCCTAACCCTAACCCTAAAACTATCACTAACACTAACCCTAACCCTAACACTAACCCTTACCCTTAGCCTAACCCTAACCATAAACTTAATGCTAACCCTAACTCTTATCCTTACCCTAACCCTAACCTTAAACCTAACCCTAAACTTAACCCCTAAATCTAACCATTATCCTAATCCTCACCCTAAAACTTACCCTTACCCTAACCCTAACCTTAATGCTAACCCTAACCCTAACCCTAACCCTTACCATTACCCTAACCCTAATCCTTACCCTCATTCTAACCCTAATCCTTACCCTTTCCCTAACCCTAACCCTAACCCTAATCCTAACCGTTACCCTTAACCGAACCCTAACACTAAACCTAACCCTAACCCTAAACATAACCCTAAATTTAACCCTAACCGTAACCCTAACCCTAACCTTACCCTTACCCAAACCCTAACCCTAAACCTGACTCTTACCCTAAACCTAACCCTAACCCTTACACTAACCCTACCCCTAACCCTAACCTTTACCCTTACCTTAACCCTAACCCTAACACTAACAATAACCCTACCCTTACCCTAACCCTAACCCTAAAACTAACCCTAACCCTAAATCTAACCCTAACCCTAACCCTAACCCTAAACTTTACCCTTACCCTAACGCTAACCCTAAACCTTCCCTTACCCTAAACTTAACCCTAACTCTTTCCCTAAACCTAACCCTAACCATAACCCTAAACCTAACCTTAACCCTAACTCTAACCCTAACCCATACCCTTCCCCTAACGCTAACCCTAACCCTAACCATAAACCTAACACTAACACATACCCTTACCCTCAACCTAACCCTTACCCCAACTCTTACCCTTACCCTAACCCCTACCCTAAACCTAACCCTAACCCTAACCCTTACCCTAACCCTAACCCTAACCGTAACCCTAAACCCAAACCTATCCCTAACCCTAACCCTAACCCTTACCCTAACCCTAACCCTAATCCAAACCCTAACCTTAACCCTAACCCAAACCCTAACGCTAACCCTTACACTTACCCTAACCCTAAACCTAAAACTAACCCTAACCCTAACCATAACTTTAACCCTAATCCTAACCTAACACTTGACCTTACCCTAAACCTAACCCTAAACCTATCACTAACCCTAACCCTAACCCTAACCATTACCCTTACCCTAACCCTAAAAATAAACCTAACATTAACCCTAACCCTAACCATAACACTTACCCTTACCCTAACCCTAACCCTAAAACTATCACTAAAACTAACCCTAACCCTAACACTAACCCTTACCCTTACCCTAACCCTAACCCTAAACCTAACACTTACCCTTACCCTAACCCCTACTCTAACCCTAACCCTAACGCTAACCCTTACACTAACCCTAACCCTAACCCTAACCTTAACCCTAACCCTAACCTTACCCTTGACCTTAACCTAACCCTAATCCTAAACCTATCACTAACCCTAACCCTAACCCTAACCCTTACCCTTACCCTAACCCTAACCATAAACCTAACCCTAACCCTAACCCTAACCCTAACCCTAACACTTATCCTTACCCTAACCCTAACCCTAAACCTATCACTAACACTAACCCTAACCCTAACACTAACCCTTACCCTTACCCTAACCCTAACCCTAAACCTATCACTTACACTAACCCTAACCGTAACCCTAACCCTTAACCCTAACATTAAACCTAATCCTAACCCTTACCCTTCCCCTAACCCTTCCCCTAACCCTAACCTAACCCTAACTCTAACCTTAACCCAAACCCTTACCTTACCCTAACCCTAACCCTAAACCTATCACTTACCCTAAACCTAACCCTAACCCTAACCCTTACCCTTACCCTAACCCTAACCATAAACCTAACCCTAACCCTAACCCTAACCCTAAAACTTACCCTTAACCTAACCCTAACCCTAAACCTATCACTAACACTAACACTAACCCTAACACTAACCCTTACCCTTACTCTAACCCTAACCATAAACCTAACGCTAAACTTAACCCAAACCCTAACCCTAACCCTAAACCCGAACCCTAACCCTAACGCTAACACTTACTCTAACTCTAACCCTAATCTCAACCCTAAACCTAACCCTAACCTAACCCTAACCCTAACCCTTACCCTTAACCTAACTCTAACCCTAACACTAACCCTGACCCTAACCCTAACGCTTACCCTAACCCTAACCCTAACCCTTAACCTTACCCTAACCCTAACCCTAAACTTAAGCCAACCCTAAACCTAACCCTGACCCTAACCCTTACCCTAACACTTAACCTAACACTAACCCTAACCCTAACACTTACCCTTACCCTAACCGTAACCCTAAACCTAACCCTAACCCTTACCCTAACCCTACCCCTAAACCTAACCCTAACCCTAACCCTAACCCTAACACTTACGCTATGCCTAACCCTAACCCTAACCCTTACACTAACCGTAACCCAAACCCTAACACTTACCCTAACGCTTACCCTAACCCTAACCCTAACCCTAACCCTAACCCTAACCCTTACCCTAACCCTAACCCTAAGCCTAACCCCTAACCCTAACCCTAAACCTAACTCTAACCCTAACCCTAACCGTAACCCTAACCCTTACCCTAACCCTAAATCTAACCCTAAACCTAACCTTAACACTAACCCTAACCCTAACCCTAACCCTAACCTTAACCCTAACATTAACCCTAACCCTTGCCCTTACCCTAAACCTAACCCTAAACCTAACAGGAACCCTAACCCTAACGCTAACCCTAACCCTAACCCTTACCCTTTCCCTAACCCTAACCCTAAACTTAAACCTCACCCTAACCCGAACCCTAACTCTAACCTCTAACCCTAATTCTAAACCAAACCCTAATCCTTACCCTTATCCTAAACTTAACCCTAAAACTAACACTTACCCTTACCATAAACCCTACCCTAAAACTAACCCTAGCCCTTACCCTAACCCTAACCCTAAAACTTACCCTATCCCTAACCCTAACCCTAACCTCAAACTTAACCCTAACCCTAACCCTATCCCTAACCTAACCCATAACATTAATCTTAACCCCTAACCCTAACCCTTACCCTAACCCTAACCATAACCATAACCCCAACCCTTACCGTTACTCTAACCCTAACCCTAACACTAACCCTAACCCATACCCTAACCCTAACCATAACCCTTCCTTCAACTCTAACCCTAACGTCAACCCTAACCCTATCCCTAACCCTAACCCTTACCCTTACCCTAACCCTAACCCTAACCCTAACCCTAACACTTACCCTAACCCTAACCCTTATCCTAAACCTAACCATAACCCTTACCCTAACCCTAACCCTAACCCTTGCCCTTACCCTAACCCTAACCCTAACTTTAACCCTAACCCTAATCCTTACACTAACCCTAACCCTAACCCTAACCCTTACCCTAACCCTAACCCTAACCCTAACCTCAAACTTAACCCTAACCCTAACCCTAACCCTAATCCTTACTCTAACACTAAGACTAACCCTTACCCTAACCCTAACCCTAACCCTAACCCTTACCTTAACCCTAACCCTAATCCTAACCTTAAACCTAACCCTAACCATAACCCTAACCTTAACCTTAACCATAACCCTAACCCTAACCTTACCCCTTACCCTTAACCTTACCCTAACACTAAGCGTAACCCTAACCCTAATCCTAACCCTAAACCTTACCCTATCCATAACCCTAATCCTAACCCTAAAGCTAACCCTAACCCTAACCTTAACCCTAACCCTAACCCTAACTCTTACCCTTACCCTAACCCTAACCCTAACCCTAAGCATAAACCCTAAATTTAACCCTAACCCGTACCCTTACCCTAATACTAACCATAATCGTAACCCTAAACCTAACACTTACCCTAACCCTAACACTAACCGTAACCCTAACCCTAACATATAACCTGAGCCTAACCCTAACCCTAACTGTAACCCTAACCCCAAACCTAAACCTAATCCTAACCCTAACCCTAACCCTAAGCATAAACCTAACCCTAACCTAACCCTAATCCTTATACGTACCCTAACCCTAAACCTAACCTTAACCCCAACCCTAAACATAACCCTAACCCTAACCCTAACCCTTACCTTTACCCTATCCCTAAACCTAACCCTAACCCTAACACTAACAATTACACTAACCATAACCCTAATCCTAACCCTAACCCTTACACTTACCCTTACCCTATCCCTAACCCTAAACCTAAACCAAACACTTACCCTAACCCTAACCCTTACAATTACCCTAACCCTAACCCTAAACCTTAAAATAATCCTAACCCTAACCCTAACCCTAACCCTTACCCTAACCCTAAGCCTAACCCCTAACCATAAACCTAAACCTAACTCTAACCCTAACCCTAACCCTAACCCTAACCCTAAACCTAACCTTAAACCTAACCCTAACCCTAACCCAAACCTTAACCCTAACCCTAACCCTAACCCTTGCCCTTACCCTAACCCTAACCGTAAACCTAACACGAACCCTAACCCTAACCCTAACCCTAACCCTCACCCTAACCCTAACCCTAACTCTAACCTCTAACTCTACCCCTAAACCAAACCCTAATCATTACCCTTATCCTAAACTTAACCCTAACACTAACACTTACCCTTACCCTAAACCCTACCCTAACCATAACCCTAACCCTTACCATTACCCTAACCCTAACCCTAACCCTAACCCTAACACTTACCCTAACCCTAACCCTTATCCTAACCCTAACCATAACCCTTACCCTAACCCTAACCCTAACCCTTGCCCTTACCCTAACCCTAACCCTAACTTTAACCCTAACCCTAATCCTTACACTAACCCTAACCCTAACCCTAACCCTTACCCTAACCCTAACCCTAACCCTAACCTCAAACTTAACCCTAACCCTAACCCTAACCTAACCCTTACTCTAACACTAAGACTAACCCTTACCCTAACCCTAACCCTAACCCTAACCCTTACCTTAACCCTAACCCTAATCCTAACCTTAAACCTAACCCTAACTGTAACCCTAACCTTAACCTTAACCCTAACCCTAACCCTAACCTTACCCCTTACCCTTAACCTTACCCTAACACTAAGCGTAACCCTAACCCTAATCCTAACCCTAAACCTTACCCTATCCATAACCCTAATCCTAACCCTAAAGCTAACCCTAACCCTAACCTTAACCCTAACCCTAACCCTAACTCTTACCCTTACCCTAACCCTAACCCTAACCCTAAGCATAAATCCTAAATGTAACCCTAACCCGTACCCTTACCCTAATACTAACCATAATCGTAACCCTAATCCTAACACTTACCCTAACCCTAACCCTAACCGTAACCCTAACCCTAACACATAACCTGATCCTAACCCTAACCCTAACCGTAACCCTAACCCCAAACCTAAACCTAATCCTAACCCTAACCCTAACCCTAAGCATAAACCTAAGCCTAACCCTAACCCTAATCCTTAAACGTACCCTAACCCTAAACCTAACCTTAACCCCAACCCTAAACATAACCCTAACCCTAACCCTAACCCTTACCTTTACCCTATCCCTAAACCTAACCCTAACCCTAACACTAACAATTACACTAACCATAACCCTAATCCTAACCCTAACCCTTACACTTACCCTTACCCTATCCCTAACCCTAAACCTAAACCAAACACTTACCCTAACCCTAACCCTTACCCTTACCCTAACCCTAACCCTAAACCTTAAACTAACCCTAACCCTAACCCTAACCCTTACCCTAACCCTAAGCCTAACCCCTAACCATAAACCTAAACCTAACTATAACCCTAACCCTAACCCTAACCCTAACCCTTACCCTAACCCTAACCCTAACCCTAACCTTAAACCTAACCCTAACCCTAACCCAAACCTTAACCCTAACCCTAACCCTAACCCTTGCCCTTACCCTAACCCTAACCGTAAACCTAACACGAACCCTAACCCTAACCCTAACCCTAACCCTCACCCTAACCCTAACCCTAACTCTAACCTCTAACTCTACCCCTAAACAAAACTCTAATCATTACCCTTATCCTAAACTTAACCCTAACACTAACACTTACCCTTACCCTAAACGCTACCCTAACCATAACCCTAACCCTTACCCTTAACCTAACCCTAACCATAACCCTAACCTTAACACTAACCCTAACCCTTGCCCTTACCCTAAACTTAACCCTAACTCTAACCCTAACCCTAACACTTACCCTAACCATAACCCTAACCCTAACACTTACCCTAATCCTAACCCTAACCCGAAACTCAAACCTAACCCTAACCCTAACCCTAACCTCAACCTTAAACGTAACCCTAACCCTAACCCTACCCCTTACCCTTACCCTTACCCTAACACTAAGCCTAACCCTAACCCTAACCATAACCTTTATTCTACCATAACCCTAATCCTAAACCTAACCCTAACCCTAACCTTACCCCTAACACTTACCCTAAACCTAACACTAACCCTAACCCTAACGCTTATCCTTACCCTAACCCTAACCCTAACCCTAACCCTACCCTAACCCTAACCATTACCCTAACCCTAACCCTAATCCTAACCCTAACCCTTACCCTAAACCTACCCAAACTCTTAGCCTAAACCTAACCCTTACCCTTACCCTAACCCTAACCCTAACCCTTAAACTAAACCTAACCCTAAACCTAACCATACCCTAACCCTAAATCTAAGCCTAACCCCTAACCCTAAAACTAAACGTAACTCTAACCCTAACCCTAACTCTATCCCTAACCCTTACCCTAACTCTAACTCTAACCTTACCCTAACCCTAACCCTAACCCTAACCTTAACCCTAAACCTAACCCTAATCCTAACCCTAACCTTAACCCTAACCCTAAACCTAACCCTTGTCCTTATCCTAACCCTAACCCTAAACCTAACACTAACGCTAACCCTAACCCTAAACCTAACACTCACCCTAACCCTAACCCTAACCCTAACCTCTAACCCTAAACCTAAACCTAACCCTAATCCTTACCCTTATCCTAAACCTAAACCTAACACTAACACTTAACCTTACCCTAAACCCTACCCTAACCCTAAACCTAACCCTAACCCTTACCCTAACCCTAACCCTAAACCAAACCCTTACACTTACCCTAACTCTCACCCTCAACCTAACCCTAAAACTAACCCTAACCCTAACCCTAACCTTACCCCTAACACTTACCCTAAACCTAACACTAACCCTAAACCTAACGATTATCCTTACCCTAACCCTAACCCTAACCCTAACCCTAACAATTACCCGAACCCTAACCATAACCATAACCCTTACGTTAACCCTATCCCTAACCCTTACCCTTACCCTAACTCTAAACTTAACCCTAACCCTAATCCCTAATCCAAACCCTTAACCTAACTCTAACCCTAACCCTAAGCCTAACCCTTACCCTTAACCAACCCTAACACTAACTCTAACCCTAACCCTAACCCTGACCCTTAACCTAACCCTAACCCTAACCCTAAACCTAACCCTTACCCTTAACCAACCCTAAATCTAACTCTAAACCTAAACCTATCCGTAACCCTAACCCTAACCCTATCCCCTAACCCTAACCCTTAACCTAATGCTAAACCTAACCCTAACCCTAACACTTACCCTAACCCTAACCCTAACCCTAACCCTAACACATAACCTGAGCCTAACCATAACCCTAACCCTTGCCCTTACCCTAACCCTAACCCTTACCCTAACTCTAACTCTAATCCTAACCCTAAACCTAACCCTAACCTCAACCTTAATCCTAACCCTAACCCTAACCCTATCCCTTACCCTTACCCTTACCCTAACACTAAGCATAACCCTAACCCTACCCCTAATCCTACCCTACACCTTACCCTTACCCTTACCCTAACACTAAGCCTAACCCTAACCCTAACCCTAACCCTAACCCTAACCCTAACCCTAACTTTAACTCTAACCCTAACCTAACCCTTACCCTTACCCTAACCCTAACCCTATCCTTAACCCCAACCCTAAACCTAACCCTAACCCTAACCCTAACCCTTACCCTAACCCTACCCCTAACCCTAACCCTAATCCTTACCCTAAACCTAACCCTTATCTTAACCCTAACCCTTACCCTTACCCTCACATTAACCTTAAACCTAACCCTAACCCTAACCCTAACCTTAACTCTAACATTTATCCTTACACTAACCCTAACACTAAACCTAACCCTAACCCTAAACCTAACCCTTACCCTTACCCTAACCCTAAACCTAACCCTAAACCTAACCCTAACCCTAACACTAACCATTACACTAAACCTAACCCTAATCCTCACCCTAACCCTTACCCTTACCCTAAACCTGACCCAAACCCTAAACCTAACCCTAAAACTTACCCTAACCCTAACTGTTACCCTTACCCTAAACCTAACCCAAACGCATAAACTAACCCTAATCCTAACCCTTACCCTAACCCTAACCCTAAGCCTAACGCCTAACCCTAACCCTAACCCTAAACCTAACTCTAAACCTAACCCTAACCCTAACCCTAACCCTTACCCTAACCCTAAACCTAACCCTAACCCTAACCTTAACACTAACCCTAACCCTAATCCTAACCCTAACCTTAACCCTAACCCTAACCCTAACCCTTACCCTTTCCCTAACCCTAACCCTAAACCTAACCCTCACCCTAACCCTAACCCTAAGTCTAACCTCTAACCCTAATCCTAACCCAAACCCTAATCCTTACCCTTATCCTAAACTTAACCCTAACACTAACACTTACCCTTACCCTAAACCCTACCCTAACCCTAACCCTTACCCTAACCCTAACCTTAACCCTAACCCTAATCTTAACCCTAACCCTAACCCTAACCCTTACCCTAACCCTAACCCTAACTCTAACCCTTACCCTCACCCTAACCCTAAACCTAACCCAAACCCTTAAACTAACCCTAACCCTAACCCTTACCCTAACCCTAACCCTAAGCCTAACCCCTAACCCTGACCCTAAACCTAAATCTAACTCTAACCCTAACCCTAACCCTTACACTAAACATAAACCTAACCCTAACCTTAACACTAACCCTAATCCTAACCCTAACCCTAACCTTAACCCTAACCCTAACCCTAACCCTTGCCCTTACCCTAAACCTAACCCTAAACCTAACACGAACCCTAACCCTACCGCTAACCCTAACCCTAACCCTTACCCTTTCCCTAACCCTAACCCTAAACCTAACCCTCACCCTAACCCTAACCCTAACTCTAACCTCTAACCCTAATCCTAACCCAAACCCTAATCCTTACCCTTATCCTAAACTTAACCCTAACACTAACACTTACACTTACCCTAAACCCTACCCTCACCCTAACCCTAACCCTTACCCTAACCCTAACCCTAACCCTAACCCTAATCTTAACCCTAACCCTAACCCTAACCCTAATCTTGACCCTAACTTTAACCCTAACTCTTACCCTTACCCTAACCCTAACCCTAACCCTAAGCCTAATCCTAACCCTGAACCTAACCCTAATCCTAACCCTAACCCTAACCCTAAGCATAACCCTAACCCTAACCCTAACCCTAATCCTTAAACGTACGCTAACCCTAACCCTAACCTTAACTCCAACCCTAAACCTAACCGTAACCCTAACACTAACCCTTACCCTTACCCTATCCCTAAACCTAAACCTAACGCTAACACTAACCATTACACTAACCCTAACCCTAATCCTACCCTAACATTACCCTAACCCTAAACCTAACCCTAACCCTAACCCGAACCTTAACCCTAACCCTAACCCTAACCCTTGCCCTTACCCTAAACCTAACCCTAAACCTAACACGAACCCTAACCCTAACGCTAACCCTAACCCTAACCCTTACCCTTTCCCTAACCCTAACGCTAAACCTAACCCTCACCCTAACCCTAACCCTAACTCTAACCTCTAACCCTAATCCTAAACCAAACCCTAATCCTTACCCTTATCCTAAACTTAACCCTAACACTAACACTTACCCTTACCCTAAACCCTACCCTAACCTAACGCTAACCCTTACCCTAACCCTAACCCTAACCCCAACCCTAACCTCAAACTTAACCCTCACCCTAACCCTAACCCTAACCCTTACCCTTACTCTAACACTAAGGCTAACCCTAAACCTAACCTTTACCCTTATCCTAACCCTAACCCTAATCCTAACCCAAACCTAACCCTAACCTCAACATTAATCCTAACCCTAACCCTAACCCTACCCCTTACCCTTACCGTTACCCTAACACTAAGCATAACCCTAACCCTACCCCTAATCCTACCCTACCCCTTACCCTTACCCTTACCCTAACACTAAGCCTAACTCTAACCCTAACCCTAACCCTACCCTAAC
Source organism: Megascapheus bottae (assembly GCA_024803745.1). NCBI lineage: Eukaryota > Metazoa > Chordata > Mammalia > Rodentia > Geomyidae > Megascapheus > Megascapheus bottae. The sequence continues at coordinate 1,874,175 of JANJXV010000056.1, read as the reverse complement.
CATAACCCTAATCCTAACTCTAAACCTAACACTAACCCTAACTTTAACCCTAACCCTAACCTAACCCTTACCCTTACCCTAACCCTAACCCTATCCTTAACCCCAACCCTAAACCTAACCCTAACCCTAACCCTCACCCTAACCCTACACCTAACCCTAACCCTAATCCTTACCCTAAACCTAACCCTAATCTTAACCCGAACCTTAACCCTAAACCTAACCCTAACCCTTGCCCTTACCCTAAACTTAACCCTAAACCTAACACGAACCCTAACCCTAAGGCTAACCCTAACCCTAACCCTTACCCTTTCCCTAACCCTAAACCTAAACCTTACCCTCACCTAACCCTAACCCTAAGTCTAACCTCTAAACCTAATCCTAACCCAAACTCTAATCCTTACCCTTATCCTACACTTAACCCTAACACTAACACTTACCCTTACCCTAAACCCTACCCTAACCCTAAACCTAACCCTTACTGTAACCGTAACCCTAACCCTAACCCTAATCTTAACCCTAACCCCAACCCTAACCCTTACCCTAACCCTAACCCCAACCCTAACCCTTACCGTAACCCTAACCCTAAACCACACCCTTAAACTAACCCTAACCCTAACCCTTACCCTAACCCTAACCCTAAGCATAACCCCTAAACCTAACCCTAAACCTAACTCTAAACCTAACCCTAACCATAACCCTTACCCTAAACCTAAACCTAACCCTAACCCTAACCTTAACACTAACCCTAATCCTAACCCTAACCCTAACCTTAACCCTAACCCTAACCCTAACCCTTGCCCTTACCCTAAACCTAACCCTAAACCTAACACGAACCCTAACCCTAACGCTAACCCTAACCCTAAACCTTACCCTTTCCCTAACCCTAACCCTAAACCTACCCCTCACCCTAACCCTAACCCTAACTCTAACTTCTAACCCTAATCCTAACCCAAACCCTAATCCTTACCCTTATCCTAAACTTAACCCTAACACTAACACTTACCCTTACCCTTAACCCTACCCTAACCCTAACCCTAACCCTTACACTAACCATAACCCTAACTCTAACGTAATCTTAACCCTAACCCTAACCTTAACCCTAACCCTAATCTTGACCCTAACTTTAACCCTAACTCTTACCCTTACCCTAACCCTAAACCTAACCCTAAGCCTAATCCTAACCCTGAACCTAACCCTAATCCTAACCCTAACCCTAACCCTAAGCATAACCCTAACCCTAACCCTAACCCTAATCCTTAAAAGTAGGCTAACCCTAAACCTAACCTTAACCGCAACCCTAAACCTAACCGTAACCCTAACACTAACCTTTACCCTTACCCTATCCCTAAACCTAACACTAACGCTAACACTAACCATTACACTAAACCTAACCCTAATCCTACCGTAACCCTTACCCTAACCCTAACCCGAACCCTAACCCTAACCTTAACCCTAACCCTAACCCTAACCCATGCCCTTACCCTAAACCTAACCCTAAACCTAACCCTCACCCTAACCCTAACCCTAACTCTAACCTCTAACCCTAATCCTAACCCAAACCCTAATCCTTACCCTTATCCTAAACTTAACCCTAACACTAACACTTACCCTTACCCTAAACCCTACCCTAACCCTAACCCTAACCCTAACCCTAACCCTTACCCTAACCCTAACCCTAACCCTAACCCTTACCCTATCCCTAACCCTAACCCTAACCTCAAACTTAACCCGAACCCTAACCCTAACCCTAAACCTAACCTAACCCATAACATTAATCTTAAACCCTAACCCTAACCCTGACCCCAACCCTTACCCTTACTCTAACTGTAACCCTAACATTAACCTGAACCCTAACCCTTACCCTAACCCTAACCATAACACTTCCTTTAACTGTACCCCTAACGTCAACCCTAACCCTACCCCTAACCCTAACCCTTACCCTTACCCTAACCCTAACCATATCCCTAACCCTAACCCTAACCCTTATCCTAACCCTAACCATAACCCTAACCCAAACAAGTAACCTAACCCATAACATTAATCTTAACCCCTAACCCTTCCTCTTACCCTAACCCTAACCCTAACCCTTACCCTAACCCTAAACCTAAACCTAACCCAAAACTTAACACTAACCCTAACCCTAACCCTAACCCTAACTTTAACCCTAACCCTAAACCTAACCCTTGCCCTTACCCTAAACCTAACCATAAACCTAACACGAACCCTAACCCTAACGCTAACCATAACCCAAACCCTTACCCTTTCCCAAACCCTAAACCTAAACCTAACCCTCACCCTAACCCTAACCCTATCTCTAACCTCTAACCCTAATCCTAAACCAAACCCTAATCCTTACCCTTATCCTAAACTTAACCCTAACACTAACACTTACCCTTACCCTAAACCCTACCCTACCCCTAACCCTAATACTTACCCTAACCCTAACCCTAACCTTAACCCTAACCCTAACCCTAACCCTAATCTTGACCCTAACTTTAACCCTAACTCTTAACCTTACCCTAACCCTAACCTTAACCCTAAGCCTAACCCTAACCCTGAACCTAACCCTAATCCTAACCCTAACCCTAACCCTAAGCATAACCCTAACCCTAACCCTTACCCTTACCCTAAACCTAACCCTAACCCTAAACCTAACCCTAACACTTACCCTAACCCTAACCCTTACCCTTAACTAACCCTAACCCTAAACCTTAAACTAACCCTAACCTTAACCCTTACCCTAACCCTAACCCTAAGCCTAACCCCTAACCCTAACCCTAAACCTAACTCTAACCCTAACCCTAACCCTAACCCTAACCCTTACCCTAACCCTAAACCTAACCCTAAACCTAACCTTAACACTAACCCTAACCCTAACCCTAACCTTAACCCTAACCCTAACCCTAACCTAACCCTAAACCTAACCTTAACACTAACCCTAACCCTAACCCTAACCTTAACCCTAACCCTAACCCTAACCCTTACACTTAACTAACCCTAACCCTAAACCTTAAACTAACCCTAACCCTAACCCTTAGCCTAACCCTAACACTAAGCCTAACCCCTAACCCTAACCCTAAAACTAACTCTAACCCTAACCCTAACCCTAACCCTAACCCTTACCCTAAACCTAAACCTAACCCTAAACCTAACCTTAACACTAACCCTAACCCTAACCTTAACCCTAACCCTAACCCTAACCCTTGCCCTTACCCTAAACCTAACCCTAAATCTAACACGACCCCTAACCCTAACGCTAACGCTAACCCTAACCCTTACCCTTTCCCTAACACTAACCCTAAACCTAATCCTCACCCTAACCCTAACCCTAACTCTAACCTGTAACCCTAATCCTAAACCAAACCCTAATCCTTACCCTTATCCTAAACTTAACCCTAACACTAACACTTACCCTTACCCTAAACCCTACCCTAACCCTAACCCTAACCCTTACCCTAACTCTAACCCTAACCCTTACCCTATCCCTAACCCTAACCCTAAACTCAAACTTAACCCTAACCCTAACCCTAACCCTAACCTAACACACATTAATCTTAACCCATAACCCTAACCCTTACCCTAACCCTAACCCTAACCCTAACCCCAAACCTTACCCTTACTCTAACCCTAACCCTAACACTAACCCTAAACCTATCCCTTACCCTAACCCTAACCATAACCCTTCCTTTAACTCTAACCCTAACGTCAACCCTAACCCTACCACTAACCCTAACCCTTACCCTTAACCTAACCCTAACCCTAACACTAACCTAACCCTTACCCTTACCCTAACCCTAACCCTATCCTTAACCCCAACCCTAAACCTAACCCTAACCCTAACCCTTACCCTAACCCTACACCTAACCCTAACCCTAATCCTTACCCTAAACTAACCCTAATCTTAACCCTAACCCTTACCCTTACCCTCACATTAACCTTAAACCTAACCCTAACCCTAACCCTAACCTTAACTCTAATATTTATCCTTACCCTAACCCTAACCCTAAACCTAACCCTAACCCTAAACCTGACCCTTACCCTTACCCTAACCCTAAACCTAACCCTAAACCTTACCGTTACCCTAACCCTAACCCTAACCCTAATCTTGACCCTAACTTTAACCCTAACTCTTACCCTTACCCTAACCCTAACCCTAACCCTAAGCCTAATCCTAAACCTGAACCTAACCCTAATCCTAACCCTAACCCTAACCCTAAGCATAACCCTAACCCTAACCCTAATCCTTAAAAGTACACGGACCCTAAAACTAACCTTAACCCCAAACCTAAACCTAACCCTAACCCTAACACTAACCCTTACCCTTACCCTATCCCTAAACCTAACCCTAATCCTAACACTCACCATTACACTAACCCTAACCCTAATCCTAACCCTAACCCTTACCCTTACAATAAACCTAACCCAAACCCTAAACCTAACCCTAACACTTACCCTAACACTAACCGTTACCCTTACCCTAAACCTAACCCAAACCCTTAAACTATCCCTAAACCTAACCCTTACCCTAACCCTAACCCTAAGCCTAACCCCTAACCCTAACCCTAAACCTAACTCTAACCCTAACCCTAACCCTAATCCTAACCATTACCGTAACCCTAACCCTAACCCTAACCTTAACACTAACCCTAACCCTTGCCCTTACCCTAACCCTAACCTTAACCCTAACCCTAACCCTAACCCTTGCCCTTACCCTAAACTTAACCCTAAACCTAACACGAAACATAACCCTAACGCTAACCCTAACCCTAACCCTTACCCTTTCCCTAACCCTAAACCTAAACCTTACCCTCACCCTAACCCTAACCCTAAGTCTAACCTCTAAACCTAATCCTAACCCAAACTCTAATCCTTACCCTTATCCTAAACTTAACCCTAACACTAACACTTACCCTTACCCTAAACCCTACCCTAACCCTAACCGTAACCCTTACTATAACCCGAACCCTAACCCTAACCCTAATCTTAACCCTAACACCAACCCTAACCCTTACCCTAACCCTAACCCTAACCCTAACCCTTACCGTAACCCTAACCCTAAACCTAACCCAAACCCTTAAACTAACCCTAACCCTAACCCTTACCCTAACCCTAACCCTAAGCCTAACCCCTAAACCTAACCCTAAACCTAACTCTAAACCTAACCCTAACCCTAACCCTTACCCTAAACCTAAACCTAACCCTTACCCTAACCTTAACACTAACCCTAATCCTAACCCTAACCCTAACCTTAACCCTAACCCTAACCCTAACCCTTGCCCTTACCCTAAACCTAACCCTAAACCTAACACGAACCCTAACCCTAACGCTAACCCTAACCCTAAACCTTACCCTTTCCCTAACCCTAACCCTAAACCTAACCCTCACCCTAACCCTAACCCTAACTCTAAATTCAAACCCTAATCCTAACCCAAACCCTAATCCTTACCCTTATCTTAAACTTAACCCTAACACTAACACTTACCCTTACCCTAAACCCTACCCTACCCCTAACCCTAACACTTACCCTAACCCTAACCCTAACCTTAACCCTAACCTTAACCCTAACCCTAACCCTAACCCTAACCCTAACCCTTAAAGTAACCCTAACCCTAACCCTTACCCTCACCCTAACCCTAAGCCTAACCCCTAACCCTAACCCTAAACCTAACTCTAACCCTAACCCTAACCCTAACCCTAACCCTTACCCTAACCCTAAACCTAACCCTAAACCTAACCTTAACACTAACCCTAACCCTAACCCTAACCCTAACCTTAACCCTAACCCTAACCTAACCCTAACCCTAAACCTAACCCTAACACTTACCCTAACCCTAACCCTTACCCTTAACTAACCCTAACCCTAAACCTTAAACTAACCCTAACCCTAACCCTTACCCTAACCCTAACCCTAAGCCTAACCCCTAATCCTAACCCTAAACCTAACTCTAACCCTAACCCTAACCCTAACCCTAACCCTTACCCTAACCCTAAACCAAACCCTAAACCTAACCTTAACACTAACCCTAACCCTAACCCTAACCCTAACCTTAACCCTAACCCTAACCCTAACCCTTGCCCTTACCCTAAACCTAACCCTAAACCTAACACGACCCCTAACCCTAACGCTAACCCTAACCCTAACCCTTACCCTTTCCCTAACCCTAACCCTAAACCTAACCCTCACCCTAACCCTAACCCTAACTCTAACCTCTAACCCTAATCCTAAACCAAACCCTAATCCTTACCCTTATCCTAAACTTAACCCTAACACTAACACTTACCCTTATCCTAAACCCTACCCTAACCCTAATCCTAACCCTTACCCTAACTCTAACTCTAACCCTTACCCTATCCCTAACCCTAACCCTAAACTCAAACTTAACCCTAACCCTAACCCTAACCCTAACCTAACCCACAACATTAATCTTAACCCCTAACCCTAACCCTTACCCTAACCCTAACCCTAACCCTAACCCCAACCATTACCCTTACTCTAACCCTAACCCTAACACTAACCCTAAACCTAACCCTTACCGTAACCCTAACCATAACCCTTCCTTTAACTCTAACCCTAACGTCAACCCTAACCCTACCCCTAACCCTAACCCTTACCCTTAACCTAACCCTTACCCTAACCCTAACCCTGACCCTTGCCCTTACCCTAATACTAAACCTAACTTTAACCATAACCCTAATCCTTACCCTAACCCTAACCCTAACCCTAACCCTTACGCTAACCCTAACCCTAACCCTAACCTCAAACTTAACCCTAACCCTAACCCTAAACCTCACCCTTACTCTAACCCTAAGACTAACCCTTACCCTAACCCTAACCCTAACCCTAACCCTTACCTTAACCCTAACCCTAATCCTAAACTTAAACTTAACCCTAACCGTAACTCTAACCTCAACCTTAACCCTAACCCTAACCCTAACCTTACCCCTTACCCTTACCCTTACCCTAACACTAAGTCTAACCATAACCCTAAACCTAACCCTAACCCTTACCATAACCGTAACCCTAATCCTAACCCTAAAGCTAACCCTAACCCTAACCTTAACCCTAACCCTAACCCTAACTCTTACCCTTACCCTAACTCTAACCCTAACACTAACCCTGACCCTAATTTTAACCCTAAACCGTACCCTTACCCTAATACTAACCGTAACCATAACCCTATCCTAACACTTACCCTAACCCTAACCCTAACCGTAACCCTAACCCTAACACATAACCTGAGCCTAACTCTAACCCTAACTGTAACCCTAACCCCAAACCTAAACCTAATCCTAACCCTATCCCTAACCCTAATCATAAACCTAACCCTAACCCTAACCCTAATCCTTAACCGTACACTAACCCTAAACCTAACCCTAACCCTTACCATAACCATAACCCTAATCCTAACCCTAAAGCTAACCCTAACCCTTACCTTAACCCTAACCCTAACCCTAACTCTTACCCTTACACTAACCCTAACCCTAACACTAACCCTGACCCTAACTTTAACCCTAACCCATACCCTTACCCTAATACTATCCGTAACGGTAACCCTAATCCTAACACTTACCCTAACCCTAAACCTAACCCTAACAGTAACCCTAACACATAACCTGAGCCTAACCCTAACAATAACCGTAACCCTAACCCCAAACCTAAACCTAATCCTAACCCTAACCCTAACCCTAAGCATAAACCTAACACTAACCCTAACCCTAATCCTTAAACGTACCCTAACCCTAAACCTAACCTTAACCCCAACCCTAAACCAAACCCTAACCCTAATCCTAACCCTTACCCTTACCCTATCCCTAAACCTAACCCTAACCATAATCCTAACCATTACACTAACCCTAACCCTAATCCTAACCCTAACCCTTACCCTTACCCTAACCCTAACCCTAACCCTAAACCTAAACCAAACTCTTACCCTAAACCTAACCCTTACCCTTAGCCTAACCCTAACCCTAAACCTTAAACTAACCCTAACCCTAACCCTAACCCTTACCCTAACCCTAAGCCTAACCCCTAACCCTAACCCTAACCCTAAGCCTAACCCCTTACCCTAAAACTAAACGTAACTCTAACCCTAACCCTAACCCTAACTCTATCCCTAACCCTTACCCTAACTCTAACTCTAACCTTACCCTAACCCTAACCCTAACCCTGACCTTAACCCTAAACTTAACCCTAAACCTAACCCTAACCTTAACCCTAACCCTAAACCTAACCCTTATCCTTATCCTAACCCTAACCCTAAACCTAACACTAACGCTAATCCTAACCCTAACCCTTACCCTTATCCTAACCCTAACCCTAAACCTAACACTCACCCTAACCCTAACCCTAACCTCTAACCCTAACCCTAAACCTAACCCTAATCCTTACACTTATCCTAAACCTAAACCTAACACTAACACTTATTCTTACCCTAAACCCTACCCTAACCCTAACCCTAACCCTAAACCTTACCCTAACTCTCACCCTCATCCTCACCCTTAACCTAACCCTAACCATAACCTTACCCCTAACACTTACCCTAATCCTAACACTAACCCTAACCCTAACGCTTATCCTTACCCTAACCCCAACCCTAACCCTAACACTTACCCAAACCCTAAACCTAACCATAACCCTAACCATAACCCTTCCTTTAACTCTAACCCTAACCTCAACCCTAACCCTACCCCTAACCCTAACCCTTACCTTAACCTAACCCTAACCCTAACCCTAACACTTACCCTAACCCCAACCCTATCCTAACCCTAACCATAACCCTTACCCTAACCCTAACCCTAACCCTTGCCCTTACCCTAACCCTAACCCTAAATTTAACCCTAACCCTAATCCTTACCCTAACCCTAACCCTAACCCTAAGCCTTACCATAACCCCAACCCTAACCCTAACCTCAAACTTAACCCTAACCCTAACCCTAACCCTCACCCTTACTCTAACACTAACACTAACCCTTACCCTAACCCTAACCCTAACACTTACCTTAACCCTAACCCTAATCCTAACCTTAAACCTAACCCTAACCGTAACCCTAACCTCAAACTTAACCCTAACCCTAACCCTAACCTTACCCCTTACCCTTACCCTTACCCTAACACTAAGCCTAACCCTAACCCTAAACCTAACCCTAACCCTTACCCTAACCATAACCCTAGTCCTACCCCTAAAGCTAACCCTAACCCCAACCTTAACCCTAACCCTAACCCTAACTCTTACCCTTACCCTAACACTAACCCTAACACTAACCCTGACCCTAACTTTAACCCTAACCCGTACCCTTAACCTAATACTAACCGTAACCGTAACCCTAATCCTAACACTTACCCTAACCCTAACCATAACCATAACCCTAATCCAAACACATAACCTGAGCCTAACCCTAACCCTAACCGTAACCCTAACCGCAAACCTAAACCTAATCCTAACCCTAACCCTAACCCTAAGCATAAACCTAACCCTAACCCTAACCCTAATCCTTAAACGTACCCTAACCCTAAACCTAACCTTAACCCCAACCCTAAACCTAACGCTAACCCTAACCCTAACCCATACCCTTACCCTATCCCTAAATCTAACCCTAACCCTAACACTAACCAGTACACTAACCCTAACCCTAATCATAACCTTAACCCTTACCCTTACCCTAACCCTAACCCTAACCCTAAACCTAAACCAAGCTCTTACCCTAACCCTAACCTTTACCCTTACCCTACCCTAACCCTAAACCTTAAACTAACCCTAACCCTAACCCTAACCCTAAACCTAACCCTTGCCCTTACCCTAAACCTAACCCTAAACCTAACACGAACCCTAAAACTAATGCTAACCCTAACCCTAACCCTTACCCTTTCCCTAACCCTAACCCTAAACCTAACCCTCACCCTAACCCTAACCCTAACTCTAACCTCTAACCCTAATCCTAAACCAAACCCTAATCCTTACCCTTATCCTAAACTTAACCCTAACACTAACACTTACCCTTACCCTAAACCCTACCCTAACCCTAACCCTAACCCTTACCCTAACCCTAACCTCAAACTTAACCCTCACCCTAACCCTAACCCTAACCCTTACCCTTACTCTAACACTAAGCCTAACCCTAAACCTAACCTTAACCCTTACCCTAACCCTAACCCTAATCCTAACCCTAAACCTAACCCTAACCTCAACCTTAATCCTAACCCTAACCCTAACCCTACCCCTTACCCTTACCGTTACCCTAACACTAAGCCTAACCCTAACCCTAACCCTAACCCTACCCTAACCATAACCCTAATCCTAACTCTAAACCTAAACCTAATCTTAACCCTAAACCTTACCCTTACCCTCACATTAACCTTGAACCTAACCCTAACCCTAACCCTAACCTTAACTCTAACATTTATCCTTAACCTAACCCTAACCCTAAACCTAACCGTAACCGTAACCCTAACCCTAACCCTAACCCTAACCTTACCCTTCCCCTAGCCCTAACCCTAACCCTAACCCTAACCCTTACCCTTACCCTTACCCTAACCCAACCCCTAACCCTAACCCTACCCTAACCATAACCCTAATCCTAACTCTAAACCTAACACTAACCCTAAACCTAACCCTTACCCTTATACTAACCCTAAACGTAACCCTAAACCTTACCGTTACCCTAATCCTAACCCTAACCCTAATCTTGACCCTAACTTTAACCCTAACTCTTACCCTTACCCTAACCCTAAACCTAACCCTAAGCCTAATCCTAACCCTGAACCTAACCCTAATCCTAACCCTAACTCTAAACCTAAGCATAACCCTAGCCCTAACCCTAATCCTTAAACGTACGCTAACCCTAAAACTAACCTTAACCCCAACCCTAAACCTAACCCTAACCCTAACACTAACCCTTACCCTTACCCTATCCCTAAACCTAACCCTAACCCTAACACTAACCATTACACTAAACCTAACCCTAATCCTAACCCTAACCCTTACCGTTACCCTAAACCTAACCCAAACCCTAAACCTAACCCTAACACTTACCCTAACCCTAACCGTTACCCTTACCCTAAACCTAACCCAAACCCTTAAACTAACCCTAACCTAACCCTTACCCTAACCCTAAACCTAACCCTAACCCTAAACTTAACACTAACCCTAACCCTAACCCTAACTTTAACCCTAACCCTAACCCTAACCCCTACCCTTTCCCTAACCCTAACCCTAACCCTAACCCTCACCCTAACCCTAACCCGAACCCTAACCCTAACCCAAACCCTAATCCTTACCCTTATCCTAAACTTAACCCTAACCCTAACCCTAACCCTTACCCTAAACCTAACCCTAACTCTAACACTTACCCTCACCCTAACCCTAAACCAAACCCAAACCCTTAAACTAACCCTAACCCTAACCCTTACCCTAACCCTAACCCTAAGCCTAAACCCTAACCCTAACCCTAAACCTAACTCTAACCCTAAACCTAACCCTTACACTAAACATAAACCTAACCCTAACCCTATCCTTAACACTAACCCTAATCCTAACCCTAACCCTAACCTTAACCCTAACCCTAACCCTAACCCTTGCCCTTACCCTAAACCTAACCCTAAACCTAACACGAACCCTAACCCTAACGCTAACCCTAACCCTAATCCTTACCCTTTCCCTAACCCTAACCCTAAACCTAACCCTCACCCTAACCCTAACCCTAATCTTGACCCTAACTTTAACCCTAACTCTTACCCTTACCCTAACCCTAACCCTAACCCTAAGCCTAATCCTAACCCTGAACCTAACCCTAATCCTAACCCTAACTCTAACCCTAAGCATAACCCTAACCCTAACCCTAACCCTAATCCTTAAACGTACGCTAACCCTAACCCTAACCTTAACTCCAACCCTAAACCTAACCGTAACCCCAACACTAACCCTTACCCTTACCCTATCCCTAAACCTAACCCTAACGCTAACAGTAACCATTACACTAACCCTAACCCTATTCCTACCCTAACCCTTACCCTAACCCTAACCCTAACCCTAACCTTAACCCTAACCCTAACCCTAACCCTTGCCCTTACCCTAAACTTAACCCTAAAACTAACACGAACCCTAACCCTAACGCTAACCCTAACCCTAACCCTTACCCTTTCCCTAACCCTAACCCTAAACCTAACCCTCACCCTAACACTAACCCTAACTCTAACCTCTAACCCTAATCCTAAACCAAACCCTAATCCTTACCCTTATCCTAAACTTAACCCTAACACTAACACTTACCCTTACCCTAAACCCTACCCTAACCCTAACCCTAACCCTTACCCTAACCCTAACCCTAACCCCAACCCTAACCTCAAACTTAACCATCACCTTAACCCTAACCCTAACCCTTACCCTTACTCTAACACTAAGCCTAACCCTAAACCTAACCTTAACCCTTACCCTAACCCTAACCCTAACCCTAACCCTAAACCTAACCCTAACCTCAACATTAATCCTAACCCTAACCCTAACCCTACCCCTTATCCTTACCGTTACCCTAACACTAAGCATAACGTAACCCTACCCCTAATCCTACCCTACCCCTTACCCTTACCCTTACCCTAACACTAAGCCTACCCTAACCCTAACCCTAACCCTACCCTAACCATAACCCTAATCCTAACTCTAAACCTAACACTAACCCTAACTTTAACCCTAACCCTAACCTAACCCTTACCCTTACCCTAACCCTAACCCTATCCTTAACCCCAACCCTAAACCTAACCCTAACCCTAACCCTTACCCTAACCCTACACCTAACCCTAACCCTAATCCTTACGCTAACCCTAACCCTAAACCTAACCCTAACCCTAAACCTGACCCTTACCCTTACCCTAACCCTAAACCTAACCCTAAACCTTACCGTTACCCTAACCCTAACCCTAATCCTAATCTTGACCCTAACTTTAACCCTAACTCTTACCCTTACCCTAACCCTAACCCTAAACCTAAGCCTAATCCTAAACCTGAACCTAACCCTAATCCTAACCCTAACCCTAACCCTAAGCATAACCCTAACCCTAACCCTAATCCTTAAACGTACGCTAAGCCTAAACCTAACCTTAATCCCAAACCTAAACCTAACCCTAACCCTAACACTATCCCTTACCCTTACCCTATCCCTAAACCTAACCCTAATCCTAACACTAACCATTACACTAACCCTAACCCTAATCCTAACCCTAACCCTTACCCTTACCCTAAACCTAACCCAAACCCTAAACCTAACCCTAACACTTACCCTAACCCTAACCGTTACCCTTACCCTAAACCTAACCCAAACCCTTAAACTATCCCTAAACCTAACCCTTACCCTAACCCTAACCCTAAGCCTAACCCCTAACCCTAACCCTAAACCTAACTCTAACCCTAACCCTAACCCTAAACCTAACCATTACCGTAACCCTAACCCTAACCCTAACCTTAACACTAACCCTAACCCTTGCCCTTACCCTAAACTTAACCCTAAACCTAACACGAACCCTAACCCTAACGCTAACCCTAACCCTAACCCTTACCCTTTCCCTAACCCTAAACCTAAACCTTACCTCACCCTAACCCTAACCCTAAGTCTAACCTCTAAACCTAATCCTAACCCAAACTCTAATCCTTACCCTTATCCTAAACTTAACCCTAACACTAACACTTAACCTTACCCTAAACCCTACCCTAACCCTAACCCTAACCCTTACGATAACCCTAACCCTAACCCTAACCCTAATCTTAACCCTAACCCCAACCCTAACCCTTACCCTAACCCTAACCCTAACCCTAACCCTTACCGTAACCCTAACCCTAAAGCTAACCCACACCCTTAAACTAACCCTAACCCTAACCCTTACCCTAACCCTAACCCTAAGCCTAACCCCTAAACCTAACCCTAAACCTAACTCTAAACCTAACCCTAACCATAACCCTTACCCTAAACCTAAACCTAAACCTAACCCTAACCTTAACACTAACACTAATCCTAACCCTAACCCTAACCTTAACCCTAACCCTAACCCTTGCCCTTACCCTAAACTTAACCCTAAACCTAACACGAACCCTAACCCTAACGCTAAACCTAACCCTAAACCTTACCCTTTCCCTAACCCTAACCCTAAACCTAACCCTCACCCTAACCCTAACCCTAACTCTAACTTCTAACCCTAATCCTAACCCAAACCCTAATCCTTACCCTTATCCTAAACTTAAACCTAACACTAACACTTACCCTTACCCTAAACCCTACCCTAACCCTAACCCTAACCCTTACCCTAACCCTAACCCTAACTCTAACGTAATCTTAACCCTAACCCTAACCCTAACCCTAACCCTAATCTTGACCCTAACTTTAACCCTAACTCTTACCCTTACCCTAACCCTAACCCTAACCCTAAGCCTAATCCTAACCCTGAACCTAACCCTAATCCTAACTCTAACCCTAACCCTAAGCATAACCCTAACCCTAAACCTAACCCTAATCCTTAAAAGTACGCTAACCCTAAACCTAACCTTAACCGCAACCCTAAAGCTAACCGTATCCCTAACACTAACCCTTACCCTTACCCTATCCTAAAACCTAACCCTAACGCTAACACTAACCACTACACTAAACCTAACCCTAATCCTACCCTAACCCTTACCCTAACCCTAACCCTAACCCTAACCCTAACCTTAACCCTAACCCTAACCCTAACCCTTGCCCTTACCCTAAACCTAACCCTAAACCTAACACGAACCCTAACCCTAACGCTAACCCTACACCTAACCCTTACCCTTTCCCTAACCCTAACCCTAAACCTAACCCTCACCCTAACTCTAACCCTAACTCTAACCTCTAACCCTAATCCTAACCCAAACCCTAATCCTTACCCTTATCCTAAACTTAACCCTAATACTAACACTTACCCTTACCCTAAACCCTACCCTAACCCTAACCCTAACCCTAACCCTTACCCTAACCCTAACCATAACCCTTACCCTATCCCTAACCCTAAACTTAACCTCAAACTTAACCCTAACCCTAACCCTAACCCTAAACCTAACCTAACCCATAACATTAATCTTAAAACCTAACCCTAACCCTTACCCTAAACCTAACCCTAACCCTGACCCCAACCCTTACCCTTACTCTAACCCTAACCCTAACACTAACCTTAACCCTAACCCTTACCCTAACCCTAACCATAACCCTTCCTTTAACTCTAACCCTAACGTCAACCCTAACCCTACCCCTAACCCTAACAATTACCCTTACCCTAACCCTAACCCTATCCCTAACCCTAACCCTAAACCTTATCCTAAACCTAACCATAACCCTAACACAAACAAGTAACCTAACCCATAACATTAATCTTAACCCCTAACGCTAACTCTTACCCTAACCCTAACCCTAACCCTAACCCTTACCCTAACCCTAAACCTAAACCTAACCCTAACCTTAACACTAACCCTAACCCTAACCCTAACCCTAACCTTAACCCTAACCCTAAATCTAACCCTTGCCCTTACCCTAAACCTAACACGAACCCTAACCCTAACGCTAACCCTAACCCTAACCCTTACCCTTTCCCAAACCCTAACCCTAAACCTAACCCTCACCCTAACCCTAACCCTATCTCTAACCTCTAACCCTAATCCTAAACCAAACCCTAATCCTTACCCTTATGCTAAACTTAACCCTAACCCTAACCCTTACCCTTACCCTAAACCTAACCCAAACCCTAAATCTAACCCTAACACTTACCCTAACCCTAACCGTTACCCTTACCCTAAACCTAACCCAAACCCTTAAACTATCCCTAAACCTAACCCTTACCCTAACCCTAACCCTAAGCCTAACCCCTAACCCTAACCCTAACCATTACCGTAACCCTAACCCTAACCCTAACGCTAACCCTAACCCTAACCCTTACCCTTTCCCTAACCCTAACCCTAAACCTAACCCTCACCCTAACCCTAACCCTAACTCTAACCTCTAATCCTAATCCTAAACCAAACCCTAATCCTTACCCTTATCCTAAACTTAACCTTAACACTAACACTTACCCTTACCCTAAATCCTACCCTAACCCTAACCCTAACCCTTACCCTAACTCTAACCCTAACCCTTACCCTATCCCTATCCCTAACCCTAAACTCAAACTTAACCCTAACCCTAACCCTAACCCTAAACCTAACCCTAACCTAACCCACAACATTAATCTTAACCCCTAACCCTAACCCTTACCCTAACCATAACCCTAACCCTAACCCCAACCCTTACCCTTACTCTAACCCTAACCCTAACACTAACCCTAAACCTAACCCTTACCCTAACCCTAACCATAACCCTTCCTTTAACTCTAACCCTAACGTCAACCCTAACCCTACCCATAACCCTAACCCTTACCCTTACCCTAACCCTAACCCTATCCTTAACCCAACCCTAAACCTAACCCTAACCCTAACCCTTACCCTAACCCTACACCTAACCCTAACCCTAATCCTTACCCTAAACCTAACCCTAATCTTAACCCTAACCCTTACCCTTACCCTCACATTAACCTTAAACCTAACCCTAACCCTAACCTTAACTCTAACATTTATCCTTACCCTAACCCTAACCGTAAACCTAACCCTAACCCTAAACTGACCCTTACCCTTACCCTAACCCTAAACCT
>JANJXV010000056.1:1815000-1850000 GCA_024803745.1 Megascapheus bottae | reverse complement strand
CGCCTGAACCTAACCCTAATCCTAACCCTAACCCTAACCCTAAGCATAACCCTAACCCTAACCCTAATCCTTAAAGGTACGTGAACCCTAAACCTAACCTTAACCCCAAACCTAAACCTAACCCTAACCCTAACACTAACACTTACCCTTACCCTATCCCTAAACCTAAGCCTAATCCTAACACTAACCATTACACTAACCCTAACCCTAATCCTAACCTTAACCCTTACCCTTACCCTAAACCTAACCAAAACCCTAAACCTAACCCTAACACTTACCCTAACCCTAACCGTTACCCTTACCCTAAACCTATCCCAAACCCTTAAACTATCCCTAAACCTAACCCTAACCCTAACCCTAACCCTAACCATTACCGTAACCCTAACCCTAACCCTAACCTTAACACTAACAGTAATCCTAACCCTAACCCTAACCTTAACCCTAACCCTAACCCTAACCCTTGCCCTTACCCTAAACTTAACCCTAAACCTAACACGAACCCTAAACCTAACGGTAACCCTAACCCTAAACCTTACCCTTTCCCTAACCCTAAACCTAAACCTTACGTCACCCTAACCCTAACCCTAACCCTAACCCTAATCCTAACCTCAACCCTTACCCTTACCCTAAACCTAACCAAAACCCTAAACCTAACCCTAACACTTACCCTAACCCTAACCGTTACCCTTACCCTAAACCTAACCCAAACCCTTAAACTATCCCTAAACCTAACCCTAACCCTAACCCTAACCCTAACCATTACCGTAACCCTAACCCTAACCCTAACCTTAACACTAACAGTAATCCTAACCCTAACCCTAACCTTAACCCTAACCCTAACCCTAACCCTTGCCCTTACCCTAAACTTAACCCTAAACCTAACACGAACCCTAAACCTAACGGTAACCCTAACCCTAAACCTTACCCTTTCCCTAACCCTAAACCTAAACCTTACGTCACCCTAACCCTAACCCTAAGTCTAACCTCTAAACCTAATCCTAACCCAAACTCTAATTCTTACCCTTATCCTAAACTTAACCCTAACACTAACACTTACCCTTACCCTAAACCCTACCCTAACCCTAACCCTAACCCTTACTATAACCCTAACCCTAACCCTAACCCTAAACTTAACCCTAACCCCAACCCTAACCCTTACCCTAACACTAACCCTAACCCTAACCCTAACCCTTACCGTAACCCTAACCCTAAACCTAACCCACACCCTTAACTAACCCTAAAACTAACCCTTACCCTAACCCTAACCCTAGGCCTAACCCCTAAACCTAACCCTAAACCTAACTCTAAACCTAACCCTAACCCTAACCCTTACCCTAAACCTAAACCTAACCCTAACCCTAACCTTAACACTAACCCTAATCCTAACCCTAACCCTAACCTTAACCCTAACCCTAACCCTAACCCTTGCCCTTACCCTAAACCTAACCCTAAACCTAACACGAACCCTAACCCTAACGCTAACCCTAACCCTAAATCTTACCCTTTCCCTAACCCTAAGCCTAAACCAAACCCTCACCCTAACCCTAAACCTAACTCTAACTTCTAACCCTAATCCTAACCCAAACCCTAATCCTTACCCTTATCCTAAACTTAACCCTAACACTAACACTTACCCTTACCCTAAACCCTACCCTAACCCTAACCCTAACCCTTACCCTAACCCTAACCCTAACTCTAACGTAATCTTAACCCTAACCCTAACCTTAACCCTAACCCTAATCTTGACCCTAACTTTAACCCTAACTCTTACCCTTACCCTAACCCTAAACCTAACCCTAAGCCTTAAAAGTACGGTAACCCTAAACCTAACCTTAACCGCAACCCTAAACCTAACCGTAACCCAACACTAACCCTTACCCTTACCCTATCCCTAAACCTAACCCTAACGCTAACACTAACCATTACACTAAACCTAACCCTAATTCTACCCTAACCCTTACCCTAACCCTAACCCTAACCCTAACCCTAACCCTAACCTTAACCCTAACCCTAACCCTAACCCTTGCCCTTACCCTAAACCTAACCCTAAACCTAACACGAACCCTAACCCTAACGCTAACCGTAACCCTAACCCTTACCCTTTCCCTAACCCTAACCCTAACCCTAACCCTAAACCTAACCCTCACCCTAACCCTAACCCTAACCCTAACTCTTACCCTAACCCTAAACCTAAACCTAACCCTAACCTTAACACTAACCCTAACCCTAACCCTAACCCTAACCTTAACCCTAACCCTAAACCTAACCCTTGCCCTTACCCAAAACCTAACCCTAAACCTAACACGAACCCTAACCCTAACGCTAACCCTAACCCTAACCCTTACCCTTTCCCAAACCCTAACCCTAAACCTAACCCTCACCTTAACCCTAACTCTATCTCTAACCTCTAACCCTAATCCTAAACCAAACCCTAATCCTTACCCTTATCCTAAACTTAACCCTAACACTAACACTTACCCTTACCCTAAACCCTACCCTACCCCTAACCCTAACACTTACCCTAAACCTAACCCTAACCCTAACCCTAATCTTAACCCTAACCCTAACCCTAACCCTAACCCTCATCTTGACCCTAACTTTAACCCTAACTCTTAACCTTACCCTAATCCTAACCTTAAACCTAACCCTAAACCTAACCCTAATCTTGACCCTAACTTTTACCCTAACTCTTAACCTTACCCTAACCCTAACCTTAACCCTAAGCCTAACCCTAACCCTGAACCTAACCCTAATCCTAACCCTAACCCTAACCCTAAGCATAACCCTAACCCTAACCTTTACCCTTACCCTAAACCTAACCCTAACCCTAAACCTAACCCTAACACTTACCCTAACCCTAACCCTTACCCTTAACTAACCCTAACCCTAAACCTTAAACTAACCCTAACCCTAACCCTTAGCCTAACCCTAACCCTAAGCCTAACCCCTAACCCTAACCCTAAACCTAACTCTAACCCTAACCCTAACCCTAACCCTAACCCTTACCCTAACCCTAAACCTAACCCTAAACCTAACCTTAACACTAACCCTAACCCTAACCCTAACCCTAACCTTAACCCTAACCCTAACCATAACCTAACCCTAACCCTAAACCTAACCCTAACACCCTAACACTAACCCTTACCCTTAACTAACCCTAACCCTAAACCTTAAACTAACCCTAACCCTAACCCTTAGCCTAACCCTAACCCTAAGCCTAACCCCAACCCTAACCCTAAACCTAACTCTAACCCTAACCCTAACCCTAAACCTAACCCTTACCCTTACCCTAACCCTAAACCTAACCCTAAACCTTACCGTTACCATAACCCTAACACTAATCTTGAACCTAACTTTAACCCTAACTCTTACCCTTACCGTAACCCTAACCCTAAACCTAAGCCTAATCCCAACCCTGAACCTAACCCTAATCCTAACCCTAACCCTAACCCTAAGCATAACCCTAACCCTAACACTAATCCTTAAAGGTACGCTAACCCTAAACCTAACCTTAACCCCAACCCTAAAACTAACCCTAACCCTAACACTAACCATTACACTAACGCTAACCCTAATCCTAACCCTAACCCTTACCCTTACCCTAAACCTAACCCAAACCCTAAACCTAACCCTAACACTTACCTTAACCCTAACCGTTACCCTTACCCTAAACCTTACCCAAACCCTTAAACTAACCCTAACCCGAACCCTTACCCTAACCCTAACCCTAAGCCTAACCCCTAAACCTAACCCTAAACCTAACTCTAACCCTAACCCTAACCCTAAACCTAACCCTAAGCCTTACCCTAACCCTAAACCTAACCCTAACTCTAACCTTAACACTAACCCTAACCCTAACCCTAACCCTAACCTTAACCCTAACCCTAACCCTAACCCTTGCCCTTACCCTAAACTTAACCCTAAACCTAACACGAACCCTAACACTAATGCTAACAATAACCCTAACCCTTAACCTTTCCCTAACCCTAACACTAAACCTAACCCTCACCCTAACCCTAACCCTAAGTCTAACCTCTAACCCTAAGCCTAACCCAAACCCTAATCCTTACCCTTATCCTAAACTTAACCCTAACCCTAACACTTAACCTTACCCTAAACCCTACCCTAACCCTAACCCTAACCCTTACCCTAACCCTAACCCTAACCCTAACCCTAATCTTAACCCAAACCCTAACCCTAACCCTTACCCTAACCCTACCCCTAACCCTAACCCTTACCCTAACCCTAACCCTAAACCTAACCCAAACCCTTAAACTAACCCTAAACCTAACCCTTACCCTAACCCTAACCCTAAGCCTAACCCCTAACCCTAACTCTAAACCTAACTCTAATCCAAACCCTAACCCTAAACCTTACCCTTACCCTAAACCTAAACCTAACCCTCACCCTAACCTTAACACTAAACCTAATCCTAACCCTAACCCTAACCTTAACCCTAACCCTAACCCTAACCCTTGCCCTTACCCTAAACCTAACGCTAAACCTAACACGAACCCTAACCCTAACGCTAACCCTAACCCTAACCCTTTCCCTAACCCTAAACCTAAACCTAACCCTCACCCTAACCCTAACCCTAACTCTAACCTCTAACCCTAATCCTAACCCAAACCCTAATCCTTACCCTTATCCTAAACTTAACCCTAACACTAACACTTACCCTTACCCTAAAACCTACCCTAACCCTAACCCTAACCCTTAAACTAACCCTAACCATAGCCCTAACCCTAATCTTAACCCTAACCCTAACCCTAACCCTAACCCTAATCTTGACCCTAACTTTAACCCTAACTCTTACCCTTATCCTAACCCTAACCCTAACCCTAAGCCTAATCCTAACCCTGAACCTAACCCTAATCCTAACCCTAACCCTAACCCTAAGCATAACCCTAACCCTAACCCTAACCCTAATCCTTAAACGTACGCTAACCCTAAACCTAACCTTAACCCCAACCCTAAACCTAACCTTAACCCTAACACTAACCCTTACCCTTACCCTATCCCTAAACCTAACCCTAACGCAAACACTAACCATTACACTAACCCTAACCCTAATCCTACCCTAACCCTTACCCTAACCCTAACCCTAACCATAACCCTTACGTTAACCCTATCCCTAACCCTAACCCTGACGCTTAAACTAACCCTAACCCTAACCCTAACCCTTACTCTTAACCAACCCTAAATCTAACTCTAAACCTAAACCTATGCCTAACCCTAACCCTAACCCTAACCCCTAACCCTAACCCTTAACCTAATGCTAAATCTAACCCTAACCCTAACACTTACCCTTACGCTAACCCTAACCCTTATCCTAACACTAACCCTAACCCTAAACCTAACCCTAACACATAACCTGAGCCTAACAGTAACCCTAACCCTAATCCTTACCCCTTCCCTAACCCTAAACCTAAACCTAACCCTCACCCTAACCCTAACCCTAACTCTAACCTCTAACCCTAATCCTAACCCAAACCCTAATCCTTACCCTTATCCTAAACTTAACCCTAACACTAACACTTACCCTTACCCTAAACCCTACCCTCACCCTAACCCTAACCCTAACCCTAACCCTAACCCTAACCCTTACCCTAACCCTAACCCTAACCCTAACCATAACCCTTACGATAACCCTATCCCTAACGCTAACCCTGACCCTTAACCTAACCCTAACCCTAGCCCTAACCCTTACCCTTAACCAACCCTAAATCTAACTCTAAACCTAAACCTATCCCTAACCCTAACCCTAACCCTAACCCTTACCGTAACCCTAACCCTAAACCTAACCCACACCCTTAACTAACCCTAAAACTAACCCTTACCCTAACCCTAACCCTAGGCCTAACCCCTAAACCTAACCCTAAACCTAACTCTAAACCTAACCCTAACCCTAACCCTTACCCTAAACCTAAACCTAACCCTAACCCTAACCTTAACACTAACCCTAATCCTAACCCTAACCCTAACCTTAACCCTAACCCTAACCCTAACCCTTGCCCTTACCCTAAACCTAACCCTAAACCTAACACGAACCCTAACCCTAACGCTAACCCTAACCCTAAATCTTACCCTTTCCCTAACCCTAAGCCTAAACCAAACCCTCACCCTAACCCTAAACCTAACTCTAACTTCTAACCCTAATCCTAACCCAAACCCTAATCCTTACCCTTATCCTAAACTTAACCCTAACACTAACACTTACCCTTACCCTAAACCCTACCCTAACCCTAACCCTAACCCTTACCCTAACCCTAACCCTAACTCTAACGTAATCTTAACCCTAACCCTAACCTTAACCCTAACCCTAATCTTGACCCTAACTTTAACCCTAACTCTTACCCTTACCCTAACCCTAACCCTAACCCTAAGCCTAATCCTAACCCTGAACCTAACCCTAATCCTAACCCTAACCCTAACCCTAAGCATAACCCTAACCCTAACCCTAACCCTAATCCTTAAAAGTACAGTAACCCTAAACCTAACCTTAACCGCAACCCTAAACCTAACCGTAACCCAACACTAACCCTTACCCTTACCCTATCCCTAAACCTAAGGCTAACGCTAACACTAACCATTACACTAAACCTAACCCTAATTCTACCCTAACCCTTACCCTAACCCTAACCCTAACCCTAACCCTAACCTTAACCCTAACCCTAACCCTAACCCTTGCCCTTACCCTAAACCTAACCCTAAACCTAACACGAACCCTAACCCTAACGCTAACCGTAACCCTAACCCTTACCCTTTCCCTAACCCTAACCCTAACCCTAACCCTAAACCTAACCCTCACCCTAACCCTAACCCTAACCCTAACTCTTACCCTAACCCTAAACCTAAACCTAACCCTAACCTTAACACTAACCCTAACCCTAACCCTAACCCTAACCTTAACCCTAACCCTAAACCTAACCCTTGCCCTTACCCAAAACCTAACCCTAAACCTAACACGAACCCTAACCCTAACGCTAACCCTAACCCTAACCCTTACCCTTTCCCAAACCCTAACCCTAAACCTAACCCTCACCTTAACACTAACTCTATCTCTAACCTCTAACCCTAATCCTAAACCAAACCCTCATCCTTACCCTTATCCTAAACTTAACCCTAACACTAACACTTACCCTTACCCTAAACCCTACCCTACCCCTAACCCTAACACTTACCCTAAACCTAACCCTAACCCTAACCCTAATCTTAACCCTAACCCTAACCCTAACCCTAACCCTCATCTTGACCCTAACTTTAACCCTAACTCTTAACCTTACCCTAACCCTAACCTTAAACCTAACCCTAAACCTAACCCTAATCTTGACCCTAACTTTTACCCTAACTCTTAACCTTACCCTAACCCTAACCTTAACCCTAAGCCTAACCCTAACCCTGAACCTAACCCTAATCCTAACCCTAACCCTAACCCTAAGCATAACCCTAACCCTAACCTTTACCCTTACCCTAAACCTAACCCTAACCCTAAACCTAACCCTAACACTTACCCTAACCCTAACCCTTACCCTTAACTAACCCTAACCCTAAACCTTAAACTAACCCTAACCCTAACCCTTAGCCTAACCCTAACCCTAAGCCTAACCCCTAACCCTAACCCTAAACCTAACTCTAACCCTAACCCTAACCCTAACCCTAACCCTTACCCTAACCCTAAACCTAACCCTAAACCTAACCTTAACACTAACCCTAACCCTAACCCTAACCCTAACCTTAACCCTAACCCTAACCATAACCTAACCCTAACCCTAAACCTAACCCTAACACCCTAACACTAACCCTTACCCTTAACTAACCCTAACCCTAAACCTTAAACTAACCCTAACCCTAACCCTTAGCCTAACCCTAACCCTAAGCCTAACCCCAACCCTAACCCTAAACCTAACTCTAACCCTAACCCTAACCCTAAACCTAACCCTTACCCTTACCCTAACCCTAAACCTAACCCTAAACCTTACCGTTACCATAACCCTAACACTAATCTTGAACCTAACTTTAACCCTAACTCTTACCCTTACCCTAACCCTAACCCTAAACCTAAGCCTAATCCCAACCCTGAACCTAACCCTAATCCTAACCCTAACCCTAACCCTAAGCATAACCCTAACCCTAACACTAATCCTTAAAGGTACGCTAACCCTAAACCTAACCTTAACCCCAACCCTAAAACTAACCCTAACCCTAACACTAACCATTACACTAACGCTAACCCTAATCCTAACCCTAACCCTTACCCTTACCCTAAACCTAACCCAAACCCTAAACCTAACCCTAACACTTACCTTAACCCTAACCGTTACCCTTACCCTAAACCTTACCCAAACCCTTAAACTAACCCTAACCCGAACCCTTACCCTAACCCTAACCCTAAGCCTAACCCCTAAACCTAACCCTAAACCTAACTCTAACCCTAACCCTAACCCTAAACCTAACCCTAAGCCTTACCCTAACCCTAAACCTAACCCTAACTCTAACCTTAACACTAACCCTAACCCTAACCCTAACCCTAACCTTAACCCTAACCCTAACCCTAACCCTTGCCCTTACCCTAAACTTAACCGTAAACCTAACACGAACCCTAACACTAATGCTAACAATAACCCTAACCCTTAACTTTTCCCTAACCCTAACACTAAACCTAACCCTCACCCTAACCCTAACCCTAAGTCTAACCTCTAACCCTAAGCCTAACCCAAACCCTAATCCTTACCCTTATCCTAAACTTAACCCTAACCCTAACACTTACCCTTACCCTAAACCCTACCCTAACCCTAACCCTAACCCTTACCCTAACCCTAACCCTAACCCTAACCCTAATCTTAACCCAAACCCTAACCCTAACCCTTACCCTAACCCTACCCCTAACCCTAACCCTTACCCTAACCCTAACCCTAAACCTAACCCAAACCCTTAAACTAACCCTAAACCTAACCCTTACCCTAACCCTAACCCTAAGCCTAACCCCTAACCCTAACTCTAAACCTAACTCTAATCCAAACCCTAACCCTAAACCTTACCCTTACCCTAAACCTAAACCTAACCCTCACCCTAACCTTAACACTAAACCTAATCCTAACCCTAACCCTAACCTTAACCCTAACCCTAACCCTAACCCTTGCCCTTACCCTAAACCTAACGCTAAACCTAACACGAACCCTAACCTAACGCTAACCCTAACCCTAACCCTTTCCCTAACCCTAAACCTAAACCTAACCCTCACCCTAACCCTAACCCTAACTCTAACCTCTAACCCTAATCCTAACCCAAACCCTAATCCTTACCCTTATCCTAAACTTAACCCTAACACTAACACTTACCCTTACCCTAAAACCTACCCTAACCCTAACCCTAACCCTTAAACTAACCCTAACCATAGCCCTAACCCTAATCTTAACCCTAACCCTAACCCTAACCCTAACCCTAATCTTGACCCTAACTTTAACCCTAACTCTTACCCTTATCCTAACCCTAACCCTAACCCTAAGCCTAATCCTAACCCTGAACCTAACCCTAATCCTAACCCTAACCCTAACCCTAAGCATAACCCTAACCCTAACCCTAACCCTAATCCTTAAACGTACGCTAACCCTAAACCTAACCTTAACCCCAACCCTAAACCTAACCTTAACCCTAACACTAACCCTTACCCTTACCCTATCCCTACACCTAACCCTAACGCTAACACTAACCATTACACTAACCCTAACCCTAATCCTACACTAACCCTTACCCTAACCCTAACCATAACCATAACCCTTACGTTAACCCTATCCCTAACCCTAACCCTGACGCTTAAACTAACCCTAACCCTAACCCTAACCCTTACTCTTAACCAACCCTAAATCTAACTCTAAACCTAAACCTATGCCTAACCCTAACCCTAACCCTAACCCCTAACCCTAACCCTTAACCTAATGCTAAATCTAACCCTAACCCTAACACTTACCCTTACGCTAACCCTAACCCTTATCCTAACACTAACCCTAACCCTAAACCTAACCCTAACACATAACCTGAGCCTAACAGTAACCCTAACCCTAATCCTTACCCCTTCCCTAACCCTAAACCTAAACCTAACCCTCACCCTAACCCTAACCCTAACTCTAACCTCTAACCCTAATCCTAACCCAAACCCTAATCCTTACCCTTATCCTAAACTTAACCCTAACACTAACACTTACCCTTACCCTAAACCCTACCCTCACCCTAACCCTAACCCTAACCCTAACCCTAACCCTTACCCTAACCCTAACCCTAACCCTAACCATAACCCTTACGATAACCCTATCCCTAACGCTAACCCTGACCCTTAACCTAACCCTAACCCTAGCCCTAACCCTTACCCTTAACCAACCCTAAATCTAACTCTAAACCTAAACCTATCCCTAACCCTAACCCTAACCCTAACCCCTAACCCTAACCCTTACCCTAAACCTTACCCAAACCCTTAAACTAACCCTAACCCGTACCCTTACCCTAACCCTAACCCTAAGCCTAAACCCTAAACGTATCCCTAAACCTAACTCTAACCCTAACCCTAACCCTAACCCTTACCCTAAACCTAAACCTAACCCTCACCCTAACCTTAACACTAACCCTAATCCTAACCCTAACCCTAACCTTAAGCCTAACCCTAACCCTAACCCTTGCCCTTACCCTAAACCTAACCCTAAACCTAACATGAACCCTAACCCTAACGGTAACCCTAACCCTAACCCTAACCCTTTCCCTAAACCTAACCCTAAACCTAAACCTCACCCTAACCCTAACCCTAACTCTAACCTCTAACCCTAATCCTAACCCAAACCCTAATCCTTACCCTTATCCTAAACTTAACCCTAACACTAACACTTACCCTTACCCTAAACCCTACCCTAACCCTAACCCTAACCCTTAAACTAACCCTAACCCTAACCCTAACCCTAACCCTAATCTTAACCCTAACCCTAACACTAAGCCTAAACTTGACCCTAAATTTAACCCTAACTCTTACCTTTACCCTAACCCTAACCCTAAGCCTAAGCCTAATCCTAACCCTGAACCTAAACCTAATCCTAACCCTAACCCTAACCCTAACCCTAACCCTAACCCAAACATTACACTAACCCTAACCCTAATCATACCCTAACCCTTACCCTAATCCTAACCCTAACCATAACCATAACCCTAACGTTAACCCTATCCCTAACCCTAACCCTGACCCTTAACCTAACCCTAACCCTAGCCCTAACCCTTACCCTTAACCAACCCTAAATCTAACTCTAAACCTAAACCTATCCCTAACCCTAACCCTAACCCTAACCCCTAACCCTAACCCTTAACCTAATGCTAAACCTAACCCTAACCCTAACAATTACCCTTACCCAAACCCTAACCCTTATCCTAACACTAACCCTAACACTAACCCTAACCCTAACACATAACCTGAGCCTAACCCTAACCCTAACCCTAACCCTAAACTTAACACTAACCTTAAACCTTGCCCTTACCCTAACCCTAACCCTAACTCTAACCCTAACCCTAACCCTTACCTAACCCTAACCCTAACCCTAACCCTAACCCTTACCCTAACCCTAACCCTAACCTCAAACTTAACCCTCACCCTAACCCTAACCCTAACCCTTACCCTTACTCTAACACTAAGCCTAACCCTAACCCTAACCTTAACCCTTACCCTAACACTAACCCTAATCCTAACCCAAAACCTAACCCTAACCTCAACCTTAATCCTAACACTAACCCTAACACTACCCCTTACCTTACCCTTACCCTAACATTAAGCATCACCCTAACCCTACCCCTAATACTACCCTACCCCTTACCCTTACCCTAACCCTAACTCTAAGCCTAACCTTAACCCTAACCCTAACCCTACCCTAACCATAACCCTAACCCTAACCCAAACCTAACCCTTACCCTTACTCTAGCCCTAACCCTATCCTTAACCCCAACCCTAAACCTAACCCTAACCCTAACCCTAACCCTTACCCTAACCCTACCCCTAACCCTAACCCTAATCCTTACCCTAAACCTAACCCTAATCTTAACCCTAACCCTTACCCTTACCCTCACATTAACCTTAAACCTAACCCTAACCCTAACCCTAACCTTAACTCTAACATTTATCCTTACCCTAACCCTAACCCTAAACCTAACCCTAACCCTAAATCTAACCCTTACCCTTACCCTAACCCTAAACCTAACCCTAAACTTTACCGTTACCCTAACCCTAACACTAATCTTGAACCTAAATTTAACCCTAACTCTTACCCTTACCCTAACCCTAACCCTAACCCTAACCCTTACCCTAAACCTAAACCTAACCCTAACCCTAAGCCTAACCCCTAAACCTAACCCTAAACCTAACTCTAACCCTAACCCTAACCCTAACCCTAACCCTTACCCTAACCCAAACCCTAATCCTTACCCTTATCCTAAACTTAACCCTAACACTAACACTTACCCTTACCCTAAACCCTACCATAAACCTAACCCTAACCCTACCCTAACCCTAACCCTAACCCTAACCCTAACCCTAATCTTGACCCTAACTTTAACCCTAACTCTTACCCTTATCCTAACCCTAACCCTAACCCTAAGCCTAATCCTAACCCTGAACCTAACCCTAATCCTAACCCTAACCCTAACCCTAAGCATAACCCTAACCCTAACCCTAACCCTAATCCTTAAACGTACGCTAACCCTAAACCTAACCTTAACCCCAACCCTAAACCTAACCTTAACCCTAACACTAACCCTTACCCTTACCCTATCCCTAAACCTAACCCTAACGCAAACACTAACCATTACACTAACCCTAACCCTAATCCTACCCTAACCCTTACCCTAACCCTAACCCTAACCATAACCCTTACGTTAACCCTATCCCTAACCCTAACCCTGACGCTTAAACTAACCCTAACCCTAACCCTAACCCTTACTCTTAACCAACCCTAAATCTAACTCTAAACCTAAACCTATGCCTAACCCTAACCCTAACCCTAACCCCTAACCCTAACCCTTAACCTAATGCTAAATCTAACCCTAACCCTAACACTTACCCTTACGCTAACCCTAACCCTTATCCTAACACTAACCCTAACCCTAAACCTAACCCTAACACATAACCTGAGCCTAACAGTAACCCTAACCCTAATCCTTACCCCTTCCCTAACCCTAAACCTAAACCTAACCCTCACCCTAACCCTAACCCTAACTCTAACCTCTAACCCTAATCCTAACCCAAACCCTAATCCTTACCCTTATCCTAAACTTAACCCTAACACTAACACTTACCCTTACCCTAAACCCTACCCTCACCCTAACCCTAACCCTAACCCTAACCCTAACCCTAACCCTTAACCTAACCCTAACCCTAACCCTAACGATAACCCTTACGATAACCCTATCCCTAA
Source organism: Megascapheus bottae (assembly GCA_024803745.1). Taxonomy (NCBI): domain Eukaryota; kingdom Metazoa; phylum Chordata; class Mammalia; order Rodentia; family Geomyidae; genus Megascapheus; species Megascapheus bottae. The sequence goes on along the minus strand of JANJXV010000056.1, from coordinate 1,836,561 downwards.
CGCTAACCCTGACCCTTAACCTAACCCTAAACCTAGCCCTAACCCTTACCCTTAACCAACCCTAAATCTAACTCTAAACCTAAACCTATCCCTAACCCTAACCCTAACCCTAACCCCTAACCCTAACCCTTACCCTAAACCTTACCCAAACCCTTAAACTAACCCTAACCCGTACCCTTACCCTAACCCTAACCCTAAGCCTAAACCCTAAACGTATCCCTAAACCTAACTCTAACCCTAACCCTAACCCTAACCCTTACCCTAAACCTAAACCTAACCCTCACCCTAACCTTAACACTAACCCTAATCCTAACCCTAACCCTAACCTTAAGCCTAACCCTAACCCTAACCCTTGCCCTTACCCTAAACCTAACCCTAAACCTAACATGAACCCTAACCCTAACGGTAACCCTAACCCTAACCCTAACCCTTTCCCTAAACCTAACCCTAAACCTAACCCTCACCCTAACCCTAACCCTAACTCTAACCTCTAACCCTAATCCTAACCCAAACCCTAATCCTTACCCTTATCCTAAACTTAACCCTAACACTAACACTTACCCTTACCCTAAACCCTACCCTAACCCTAACCCTAACCCTTAAACTAACCCTAACCCTAACCCTAATCTTAACCCTAACCCTAACACTAAGCCTAAACTTGACCCTAAATTTAACCCTAACTCTTACCTTTACCCTAACCCTAACCCTAAGCCTAAGCCTAATCCTAACCCTGAACCTAAACCTAATCCTAACCCTAACCCTAACCCTAACCCTAACCCTAACCCAAACATTACACTAACCCTAACCCTAATCATACCCTAACCCTTACCCTAACCCTAACCCTAACCATAACCATAACCCTAACGTTAACCCTATCCCTAACCCTAACCCTGACCCTTAACCTAACCCTAACCCTAGCCCTAACCCTTACCCTTAACCAACCCTAAATCTAACTCTAAACCTAAACCTATCCCTAACCCTAACCCTAACCCTAACCCCTAACCCTAACCCTTAACCTAATGCTAAACCTAACCCTAACCCTAACAATTACCCTTACCCAAACCCTAACCCTTATCCTAACACTAACCCTAACACTAACCCTAACCCTAACACATAACCTGAGCCTAACCCTAACCCTAACCCTAACCCTAAACTTAACACTAACCTTAAACCTTGCCCTTACCCTAACCCTAACCCTAACTCTAACCCTAACCCTAACCCTTACCTAACCCTAACCCTAACCCTAACCCTAACCCTTACCCTAACCCTAACCCTAACCTCAAACTTAACCCTCACCCTAACCCTAACCCTAACCCTTACCCTTACTCTAACACTAAGCCTAACCCTAACCCTAACCTTAACCCTTACCCTAACACTAACCCTAATCCTAACCCAAAACCTAACCCTAACCTCAACCTTAATCCTAACACTAACCCTAACACTACCCCTTACCTTACCCTTACCCTAACATTAAGCATCACCCTAACCCTACCCCTAATACTACCCTACCCCTTACCCTTACCCTAACCCTAGCTCTAAGCCTAACCTTAACCCTAACCCTAACCCTACCCTAACCATAACCCTAACCCTAACCCAAACCTAACCCTTACCCTTACTCTAGCCCTAACCCTATCCTTAACCCCAACCCTAAACCTAACCCTAACCCTAACCCTAACCCTAACCCTAACCCTACCCCTAACCCTAACCCTAATCCTTACCCTAAACCTAACCCTAATCTTAACCCTAACCCTTACCCTTACCCTCACATTAACCTTAAACCTAACCCTAACCCTAACCCTAACCTTAACTCTAACATTTATCCTTACCCTAACCCTAACCCTAAACCTAACCCTAACCCTAAATCTAACCCTTACCCTTACCCTAACCCTAAACCTAACCCTAAACCTTACCGTTACCCTAACCCTAACACTAATCTTGAACCTAAATTTAACCCTAACTCTTACCCTTACCCTAACCCTAACCCTAACCCTAACCGTTACCCTAAACCTAAACCTAACCCTAACCCTAAGCCTAACCCCTAAACCTAACCCTAAACCTAACTCTAACCCTAACCCTAACCCTAACCCTAACCCTTACCCTAACCCAAACCCTAATCCTTACCCTTATCCTAAACTTAACCCTAACACTAACACTTACCCTTACCCTAAACCCTACCATAAACCTAACCCTAACCCTACCCTAACCCTAACCCTAACCCTTACCCTAATCTTAACCCTAAACCTAACCCTAACCCTAACCCTAATCTTGACCCTAACTTTAACCCTAACTCTTACCCTTACCCTAACCCTAACCCTAACCCTAAGCCTAATCCTAACCCTGAACCTAACCCTAATCCTAACCCTAACCCTAACCCTAAGCATAACCCTAACCCTAACCCTAACCCTAATCCTTAAACGTACGCTAACCCTAAACCTAACCTTAACCCGAACCCTAAACCTAACCGTAACCCTAACACTAACCCTTACCCTTACCCTATCCCTACACCTAACCCTAACGCTAACACTAACCATTACACTAACCCTAACCCTAATCCTACACTAACCCTTACCCTAACCCTAACCATAACCATAACCATAACCCTTACGTTAACCCTATCCCTAACCCTAACCCTGACCCTTAACCTAACCCTAACCCTACCCCTAACCCTTACCCTTAACCAACCCTAAATCTAACTCTAAACCTAAACCTATGCCTAACCCTAACCCTAACCCTAACCCCTAACCCTAACCCTTAACCTAATGCTAAATCTAACCCTAACCCTAACACTTACCCTTACGCTAACCCTAACCCTTATCCTAACACTAACCCTAACCCTAACCCTAACCCTAACACATAACCTGAGCCTAACCATAACCCTAATCCTAACCATAACCCTTGCTCTTACCCTAACCCTAACCCTAAACCTAACACGAACCCTAAACGTAACCCTAACCCTAACCCTTAACCTAACCCTAACCCTAACCCTAACCCTTACCCTTACCCTAACCGTAACCCTAACCCTAAACTTAACCCTAACTCTAACCCTAACCCTTGCCCTTACCCTAACCCTAACCCTAAACCTAACATGAACCCTAACCCTAAACCTAACCCTAACCCTTACCCTTACCCTAACCCTAACTTTAAGCCTAACCTTAACCCTAACCCTAACCCTACCCTAACCATAACCCTAACCCTAACCCAAACCTAACCCTTACCCTTACTCTAGCCCTAACCCTATCCTTAACCCCAACCCTAAACCTAACCCTAACCCTAACCCTAACCCTAACCCTACCCCTAACCCTAACCCTAATCCTTACCGTAAACCTAACCCTAATCTTAACCCTAACCCTTACCCTTACCCTCACATTAACTTTAAACCTAACCCTAACCCTAACCCTAACCTTAACTCTAACATTTATCCTTACCCTAACCCTAACCCTAAACCTAACCCTAACCCTAAATCTAACCCTTACCCTTACCCTAACCCTAAACCTAACCCTAAACCTTACCGTTACCCTAACCCTAACACTAATCTTGAACCTAAATTTAACCCTAACTCTTACCCTTACCCTAACCCTAACCCTAACCCTAACCGTTACCCTAAACCTAAACCTAACCCTAACCCTAAGCCTAACCCCTAAACCTAACCCTAAACCTAACTCTAACCCTAACCCTAACCCTAACCCTAACCCTTACCCTAACCCAAACCCTAACCCTTACCCTTATCCTAAACTTAACCCTAACACTAACACTTACCCTTACCCTAAACCCTACCATAAACCTAACCCTAACCCTACCCTAACCCTAACCCTAACCCTTACCCTAATCTTAACCCTAAACCTAACCCTAACCCTAACCCTAATCTTGACCCTAACTTTAACCCTAACTCTTACCCTTACCCTAACCCTAACCCTAACCCTAAGCCTAATCCTAACCCTGAACCTAACCCTAATCCTAACCCTAACCCTAACCCTAAGCATAACCCTAACCCTAACCCTAACCCTAATCCTTAAACGTACGCTAACCCTAAACCTAACCTTAACCCGAACCCTAAACCTAACCGTAACCCTAACACTAACCCTTACCCTTACCCTATCCCTACACCTAACCCTAACGCTAACACTAACCATTACACTAACCCTAACCCTAATCCTACACTAACCCTTACCCTAACCCTAACCATAACCATAACCATAACCCTTACGTTAACCCTATCCCTAACCCTAACCCTGACCCTTAACCTAACCCTAACCCTACCCCTAACCCTTACCCTTAACCAACCCTAAATCTAACTCTAAACCTAAACCTATGCCTAACCCTAACCCTAACCCTAACCCCTAACCCTAACCCTTAACCTAATGCTAAATCTAACCCTAACCCTAACACTTACCCTTACGCTAACCCTAACCCTTATCCTAACACTAACCCTAACCCTAACCCTAACCCTAACACATAACCTGAGCCTAACCATAACCCTAATCCTAACCATAACCCTTGCTCTTACCCTAACCCTAACCCTAAACCTAACACGAAACCTAAACGTAACCCTAACCCTAACCCTTAACCTAACCCTAACCCTAACCCTAACCCTTACCCTTACCCTAACCGTAACCCTAACCCTAAACTTAACCCTAACTCTAACCCTAACCCTTGCCCTTACCCTAACCCTAACCCTAAACCTAACATGAACCCTAACCCTAAACCTAACCCTAACCCTTACCCTTACCCTAACCCTAACTTTAAGCCTAACCTTAACCCTAACCCTAACCCTACCCTAACCATAACCCTAACCCTAACCCAAACCTAACCCTTACCCTTACTCTAGCCCTAACCCTATCCTTAACCCCAACCCTAAACCTAACCCTAACCCTAACCCTAACCCTAACCCTACCCCTAACCCTAACCCTAATCCTTACCGTAAACCTAACCCTAATCTTAACCCTAACCCTTACCCTTACCCTCACATTAACTTTAAACCTAACCCTAACCCTAACCCTAACCTTAACTCTAACATTTATCCTTACCCTAACCCTAACCCTAAACCTAACCCTAACCCTAAATCTAACCCTTACCCTTACCCTAACCCTAAACCTAACCCTAAACCTTACCGTTACCCTAACCCTAACACTAATCTTGAACCTAAATTTAACCCTAACTCTTACCCTTACCCTAACCCTAACCCTAACCCTAACCGTTACCCTAAACCTAAACCTAACCCTAACCCTAAGCCTAACCCCTAAACCTAACCCTAAACCTAACTCTAACCCTAACCCTAACCCTAACCCTAACCCTTACCCTAACCCAAACCCTAACCCTTACCCTTATCCTAAACTTAACCCTAACACTAACACTTACCCTTACCCTAAACCCTACCATAAACCTAACCCTAACCCTACCCTAACCCTAACCCTAACCCTTACCCTAATCTTAACCCTAAACCTAACCCTAACCCTAACCCTAATCTTGACCCTAACTTTAACCCTAACTCTTACCCTTACCCTAACCCTAACCCTAACCCTAAGCCTAATCCTAACCCTGAACCTAACCCTAATCCTAACCCTAACCCTAACCCTAAGCATAACCCTAACCCTAACCCTAACCCTAATCCTTAAACGTACGCTAACCCTAAACCTAACCTTAACCCGAACCCTAAACCTAACCGTAACCCTAACACTAACCCTTACCCTTACCCTATCCCTACACCTAACCCTAACGCTAACACTAACCATTACACTAACCCTAACCCTAATCCTACACTAACCCTTACCCTAACCCTAACCATAACCATAACCATAACCCTTACGTTAACCCTATCCCTAACCCTAACCCTGACCCTTAACCTAACCCTAACCCTACCCCTAACCCTTACCCTTAACCAACCCTAAATCTAACTCTAAACCTAAACCTATGCCTAACCCTAACCCTAACCCTAACCCCTAACCCTAACCCTTAACCTAATGCTAAATCTAACCCTAACCCTAACACTTACCCTTACGCTAACCCTAACCCTTATCCTAACACTAACCCTAACCCTAACCCTAACCCTAACACATAACCTGAGCCTAACCATAACCCTAATCCTAACCATAACCCTTGCTCTTACCCTAACCCTAACCCTAAACCTAACACGAACCCTAAACGTAACCCTAACCCTAACCCTTAACCTAACCCTAACCCTAACCCTAACCCTTACCCTTACCCTAACCGTAACCCTAACACTAAACTTAACCCTAACTCTAACCCTAACCCTTGCCCTTACCCTAACCCTAACCCTAAACCTAACATGAACCCTAACCCTAAACCTAACCCTAACCCTTACCCTTACCCTAACCCTAACCCTAACCCTAACCCTAAACTTAATACTAATCTTAAACCTTGCCCTTACTCTAACACTAAGCCTAACCCTAACCCTAACCTTAACCATACCCTAACCCTGACCCTAATCCTAACCCTAAACCTAACCCTAACCTCAACCTTAATCCTAACCCTAACCCTAACCCTACCCCTTACCCTTACCCTTACCCTAACATTAAGCATAACCCTAACCCTAACCCTAATACTACCCTACCCCTTACCCTTACCCTTAGACCTAACACTAAGCCTAACCCTAACCCTAACCCTAACCCTACCCTAACCATAACCCTAAACCTAACCCTAACCTAACCCTTACCCTTACCATAACCCTAACCCTATCCTTAACCCCAACCCTAAACCTAACCCTAAACCTAACCCTAACCTTAACCCTAACCCTAATCTTGACCCTAACTTTAACCCTAACTCTTACCCTTACCCTAACCCTAAACCTAAGCCTAATCCTAACCCTGAACCTAACCCTAATCCTAACCCTAACCCTAACCCTAAGCATAAACCTAACCCTAACCCTAATCCTTAAAGGTACGCTAACCCTAAACCTAATCTTAACCCCAACCCTAAACCTAACCCTAACCCTAACACTAACCATTACACTAACCCTAACCCTAATCCTAACCCTAACCCTTACTCTTACCCTAAATTTAACCCAAACCCTAAACCTAACCCTAACACTTACCCTATCCCTAACCGTTACCCTTACCCTAAACCTAACCCAAACCCTTAAACTAACCCTAACCCTAACCCTTACCCTAACCCTACCCTAAGCCTAACCCCTAACCCTAACCCTAAACCTAACTCTAACCCTAACCCTAACCCTAACCCTAACCCTAACCCTAAGCCTTACCCTAACCCTAAACCTAACCCTAACCCTAACCTTAACACTAACCCTAACCCTAACCCTAACCCTAAACTTAACCCTAACCCTAACCCTAACCCTTGCCCTTACCCTAAACTTAACCCTAAACCTAACACGAACCCTAACCCTAACGCTTACCCTAACCCTAACCCTTACCCTTTCCCTAAACCTAACCCTAAACCTAACCCTCACCCTAACCCTAACCCTAAGTCTAACCTCTAACCCTAATCATAACCCAAACCCTAATCCTTACCCTTATGCTAAACTTAACCCTAACACTAACACTTACCCTTACCCTAAACCCTACCCTAACCTAACCCTAACCCTTACCCTAACCCTAATCTTAACCATAACCCTAATCTTAACCCTAACCCTAACCCTAACCCTTACCCTAACCCTAACCCTAACCCTAACCCTTACCCTAACCCTAACCCTAAACGTAAACCAAACCCTTAAACTAACCTTAACCCTAACCCTTACCCTAACCCTAACCCTAAGCCTAACCCCTAATCCTAACCCTAAACCTAACTCTAACCCTAACTCTAACCCTAACCATAACCCTAACCCTAACCCTTACCCTAAACCTAAACCTAACCCTTACCCCAACCCTAACCCTAATCCTAACCCTAACCCTAACCTTAACCCTAACCCTAACCACAACCCTTGCCCTTACCCTAAACCTAACCCTAAACCTAACACGAACCCTAACCCTAACGCTAACCGTAACCCTAACCCTTACCCTTTTCCTAACCCTAACCCTAAACCTAACCCTCACCCTAACCCTAACCCTAACTCTAACCTCTAAACCTAATCCTAACCCAACCCCTAATCCTTACCCTTATCCTAAACTTAACACTAACACTAACACTTACCCTTACGCTAAACCCTACCCTAACCCTAACCCTAACCCTTACCCTAAACCTAACCCTAATCTTAACCCTAACCCTAACCCTAACCCTAACCCTAATCTTGACCCTAACTTTAACCCTAACTCTTACCCTTACCCTAACCCTAACCCTAACCCTAAGCCTAATCCTAACCCTGAACCTAACCCTAATCCTAACCCTAATCCTTAAACGTACCCTAACCCTAAACCTAAACTTAACCCCAACCCTAAACCTAACCGTAACCCTAACACTAACCCTTACCCTTACCCTTTCCCTAAACCTAACCCTAACGCTAACACTAACCATTACACTAACCCTAACCCTAATCCTACCCTAACCCTTACCCTAACCCTAACCCTAACCCTCACCCTAACCCTAACCCTAACTCTAACCTCTAACCGTAATCCTAAACCAAACCCTAATCCTTACCCTTATCCTAAACTTAACCCTAACACTAACACTTACCCTTACCCTAAACCCTACCCTAACCCTAACCCTAACCCTAACCCTTACCCTAACCCTAACCCTAACCCTTACCCTATCCCTAACCCTAACCCTAACCTCAAACTTAACCCTAACCCTAACCCTAACCCTAACCCTAACCTAACCCATAACATTAATCTTAACCCCTAACCCTAACCCTTACTCTAACCCTAATCATAACCCTAACCCTTTCCCTAAACCTAACCCTAAACCTAACCCTCACCCTAACCCTAACCCTAACTCTAACCTCTAACCTGTAACCCTAATCCTAAACCAAACCCTATTCCTTACCCTTATCCTAAAATTAAACCTAACATTAACACTTACCCTTACCCTAAACCCTATGCTAAACCTAACCCTAACCCTTACCCTAACCCTAACCCTAACCCTTACCCTCTCCCTAACCCTAACCCTAACCTCAACCATAACCCTAACCCTAACCCTAACCATAATCTTGACCCTAAGTTTAACCCTAATTCTTACCCTTACCCTAACCCTAACCCTAAGCCTAATCCTAACCCTGAACCTAACCCTAATCCTAAAACTAACCCTAACCCTAAGCATAACCCTAATCCTAACCCTAATCCTAATCCTTAAATGTAGGCTAACCCTAACCCTAACCTTAACCCCAACCCTAAACCTAACCGTAACCCTAACACTAACCCTTACCCTTACCCTCTCTCTAAACCTAACCCTAACGCTAGCACTAACCATTACACTAACCCTAAACCTAATCCTAACCCTAATCCTTACCCTTACCCTAAACCTAATACTAACCCTAAACCTAACCCTAACACTTACCCTAACCCTAACCCTTTCCCTTACCCTAACCCTAACCCTAACCCTTAAACTAACCCTAACCCTAAACCTTACCCTAACCCTAACCCTAAGCCTAACCCCTAACCCTAACCCTAAACCTAACTCTAACCCTAACCCTAACCCTAAACCTAACCCTAACCCTAACCCTAACCCTAACCCTTACCCTAACCATAAACCTAACCCTAAACCTAACCTTAACACTAACCCTAACCCTAAACCTAACCCTAACCTTAACCCTAACCCTAACCCTAAGCCTTGCCCTTACCCTAAACCAAACCCTAAACCTAACACGAACCCTAACCCTAACGCTAACCCTAAACCTAAGACTAACCCTAACCCTTACCCTAAACCCTACTCTAATCCTAACCCTAATCCTAACCCTTACCCTAACCCTAACCCTAACCCTAAACCTGACTCTAACCCTAACCCGAACCCTAACCCTTACCCTAACCCTAAACCTAACCCTAACCCTAACCTTAACACTAACCCTAACCCTAACCCTAACCCTAACCTTAACCCTAACCCTAACCCTAACCCTTGCCCTTACCCTAAACCTAACCCTAAACCTAACACGAACCCTAACCCTAACGCTAACCCTAACCTTAACCCTTACCCTTTCCCTAACCCTAACCCTAAACCTAACCCTCACCCTAACCCTAAACCTAATTCTAACCTCTAAATCTAATCCTAGCCCAAACCCTAATCCTTACCCTTATCCTAAACTTAACCCTAACCCTAACACTTACCCTTACCCTAAACCCTACCCTAACCCTAACCCTAACCCTTACCCTCACCCTAACCCTAACCTTAACCCTAACCCTAACCCTAACCCTTGCCCTTACCCTAAACCTAACCCTAAACCTAACACGAACCCTAACCCTAACCTAACCCTAACACTAACCCTTACCCTTTCCCTAACCCTAACCCTAACCTTAACCCTAAACTTAACCCTAACCCTAACCCTAACCCTAACCCTAACCCTTACCCTAAACCCTACTCTAATCCTAACCCTAATCCTAACCCTTACCCTAACCCTAACACTAACCCTAACCCTTGCCCTTACCCTAACCCTAACCCTAACTTTATCCCTAACCCTAATCCTTACCCTAACCCTAACCCTAAACCTAACCCTTACCCTAACCCTAACCCTAACCCTAACCCTAACCTCAAACTTAACCCTAACCCTAACCCTAACCCTCACCCTACTCTAACACTAAGACTAACCCTAACCCTAACCCTAACCCTAACCTTACCTTAACCCTAACCCTAATCCTAACCTTAAACCTAACCCTAACCGTAACCCTAACCTCAACCTTAACCCTAACCCTAACCCTAACCTTACCCCTTACCCTTACCCATACCCTAACACTAAGCCTAACCTAACCCTAAACCTAACCCTAACCCTTACCCTAACCGTAACCCTAATCCTAACCCTAAAGCTAACCCTAACCCTAACCTGAACCCTAACCCTAACCTTAACTCTTACCCTTACCCTAACCCTAACCCTAACACTAACACTGACCCTAACTTTAACCCTAACCCGTACCCTTACCCTAATACTAACTGTAACCGTAACCCTAATCCTAACACTTACCCTAACCCTAACCCTAACCGTAACCCTAACCCTAACACATAACCTGAGCCTAACCCTAACCCTAACCGTAACCCTAACCCCAAACCTAAACCTAATCCTAACCCTAACCCTAACCCTAAGAATAAACCTAACCCTAAACCTAACCCTAATCCTTAAACGTACCCTAACCCTAAACCTAAACTTAACCCCAACCCTAAACCTAACCCTAACCCTAACCCTAACCCTTACCCTTACCCTATCCCTAAACCTAACCCTAACACTAACACTAACCATTACACTAACCCTAACCCTAATCCTAACCCTAAAACTTACCCTTACCCTAACCCTAACCCTAACCCTAAACCTAAACCAAACTCTTACCCTAACCCTAACCCTTACCCTTACCCTAACCCTAACCCTAAACCTTAAACTAACCCTAACCCTTACCCTAACCCTAAGCCTAACCCCTAACCCTAAACCTAAACCTAACTCTAACCCTAAACCTAACCCTAACCCTAACCCTTACCCTAACCCTAACCCTAACCCTAACCTTAAACCTAACCCTAACCCAAACCTTAACCCTAACCCTAACCCTAACCCTTGCCCTTACCCTAACCCTAACCGTAAACCTAACATTAACCCTAACCCTAACCCTAACCCTAACCCTCACCCTAACCCTAACCCTAACTCTAACCTCTAACTCTACCCCTAAACCAAACCCTAATCATTACCCTTATCCTAAACTTAACCCTAACACTAACACTTACCCTTACCCTAAAACCTACTCTAATCCTAACCCTAACCCTAACCCTTACCCTAACCCTAACCCTAACCCTTGCCCTTACCCAAACCCTAACCCTAACTTTAACCCTAACCCTAATCCTTATCCTAACCCTAACCCTAACCCTAACCCTTAGCCTAACCCTAACCCTAACCTTAACCCTAACCTCAAACTTAACCCTAACCCTAACCCTAACCTCACCCTTACTCTAACACTAAGACTAACCCTAACCCTAACCCTAACCCTAACCCTAATACTACCTTACCCCTTACCCTTACCCTTAGACCTAACACTAAGCCTAACCCTAACCCTAACCCTAACCCTACCCTAACCATAACCCTAACCCTAACCCTAACCTAACCCTTACCCTTACCATAACCCTAACCCTATCCTTAACCCCAACCCTAAACCTAACCCTAAACCTAACCCTAACCTTAACCCTAACCCTAATCTTGACCCTAACTTTAACCCTAACTCTTACCCTTACCCTAACCCTAAACCTAAGCCTAATCCTAACCCTGAACCTAACCCTAATCCTAACCCTAACCCTAACCCTAAGCATAAACCTAACCCTAACCATAATCCTTAAAGGTACGCTAACCCTAAACCTAACCTTAACCCCAACCCTGAACCTAACCCTAACCCTAACACTAACCATTACACTAACCCTAACCCTAATCCTAACCCTAACCCTTACTCTTACCCTAAATCTAACCCAAACCCTAAACCTAACCCTAACACTTACCATATCCCTAACCGTTACCCTTACCCTAAACCTAACCCAAACCCTTAAACTAACCCTAACCCTAACCCTTACCCTAACCCTAACCCTAAGCCTAACCCCTAACCCTAACCCTAAACCTTACTCTAACCCTAACCCTAACCCTAACCCTAAGCCTTACCCTAACCCTAAACCTAACCCTAACCCTAACCTTAACACTAACCCTAACCCTAACCCTAACCCTAAACTTAACCCTAACACTAACCCTAACCCTTGCCCTTACCCTAAACTTAACCCTAAACCTAACACGAACCCTAACCCTAACGCTTACCCTAACCCTAACCCTTACCCTTTCCCTAACCCTAACCCTAAACCTAACCCTCACCCTAAACCTAACCCTAAGTCTAACCTCTAACCCTAATCCTAACCCAAACCCTAATCCTTACCCTTATGCTAAACTTAACCCTAACACTAACACTTACCCTTACCCTAAACCCTACCCTAACCCTAACCCTAACCCTTACCCTAACCCTGACCTTAACCATAACCCTAATCTTAACCCTAACCCTAACCCTAACCCTTACCCTAACCCTAACCCTAACCCTAACCCTTACCCTAACCCTAACCCTAAACCTAAACCAAACCCTTAAACTAACCTTAACCCTAACCCTTACCCTAACCCTAACCCTAAGCCTAACCCCTAATCCTAACCCTAAACCTAACTCTAACCCTAACTCTAACCCTAACCCTAACCCTAACCCTTACCCTAAACCTAAACCTAACCCTTACCCTAACCTTAACACTAACCCTAATCCTAACCCTAACCTTAACCCTAACCCTAACCACAACCCTTGCCCTTACCCTAAACCTAACCCTAAACCTAACAGGAACCCTAACCCTAACGCTAACCCTAACCCTAACCCTTACCCTTTCCCTAACCCTAACCCTAAACCTAACCCTCACCCTAACCCTAACCCTAACTCTAACCTCTAACCCTAATCCTAACCCAACCCTTAATCCTTACCCTTATCCTAAACTTAACCCTAACACTAACACTTACCCTTACCCTAAACACTACCCTAACCCTAACCCTAACCCTTACCCTAAACCTAACCCTAATCTTAACCCTAACCCTAACCCTAACCCTAACCCTAATCTTAACCCTAACCCTAACCCTAACCCTAACCCTAATCTTGACCCTAACTTTAACCCTAACTCTTACCCTTACCCTAACCCTAACCCTAACCCTAAGCCTAATCCTAACCCTGAACCTAACCCTAATCCTAACCCTAACCCTAACCCTAACCGTAACCCTAATCCTTAAACGTACGCTAACCCTAAACCTAAACTTAACCCCAACCCTAAACCTAACCGTAACCCTAACACTAACCCTTACCCTTACCCTTTCCCTAAACCTAACCCTAACGCTAACACTAACCATTACACTAACCCTAACCCTAATCCTACCCTAACCCTTACCCTAACCCTAACCCTAACCCTCACCCTAACCCTAACCCTAACTCTAACCTCTAACCGTAATCCTAAACCAAACCCTAATCCTTACCCTTATCCTAAACTTAACCCTAACACTAACACTTACCCTTACCCTAAACCCTAACCTAACCCTAACCCTAACCCTAACCCTTACCCTAACCCTAACCCTAACCCTTACCCTATCCCTAACCCTAACCCTAACCTCAAACTTAACCCTAACCCTAACCCTAACCCTAACCCTAACCTAACCCATAACATTAATCTTAACCCCTAACCCTAACCCTTACTCTAACCCTATTCATAACCCTAACCCTTTCCCTAACCCTAACCCTAAACCTAACCCTCACCCTAACCCTAACCCTAACTCTAACCTCTAACCTCTAACCCTAATCCTAAACCAAACCCTAATCCTTACCCTTATCCTAAACTTAAACCTAACATTAACACTTACCCTTACCCTAAACCCTATGCTAACCCTAACCCTAACCCTTACCCTAACCCTAACCCTAACCCTTACCGTCTCCCTAACCCTAACCCTAACCTCAACCATAACCCTAACCCTAACCCTAACCCTAACCCTAACCCTAACCTTAACCCTAACCCTAACCCTAACCCTAATCTTGACCCTAAGTTTAACCCTAATTCTTACCCTTACCCTAACCCTAACCCTAAGCCTAATCCTAACCCTGAACCTAACCCTAATCCTAAAACTAACCCTAACCCTAAGCATAACCCTAATCCTAACCCTAATCCTAATCCTTAAATGTAGGCTAACCCTAACCCTAACCTTAACCCCAACCCTAAACCTAACCGTAACCCTAACACTAACCCTTACCCTTACCCTCTCTCTAAACCTAACCCTAACGCTAGCACTAACCATTACACTAACCCTAAACCTAATCCTAACCCTAATCCTTACCCTTACCCTAAACCTAATACTAACCCTAAACCTAACCCTAACACTTACCCTAACCCTACCCTTTCCCTTACCCTAACCCTAACCCTAACCCTTAAACTAACCCTAACCCTAAACCTTACCCTAACCCTAACCCTAAGCCTAACCCCTAACCCTAACCCTAAACCTAACTCTAACCCTAACCCTAACCCTAAACCTAACTCTAACCCTAACCCTAACCCTAACCCTAACCCTTACCCTAACCATAAACCTAACCCTAAACCTAACCTTAACACTAACCCTAACCCTAAACCTAACCCTAACCTTAACCCTAACCCTAACCCTAAGCCTTGCCCTTACCCTAAACCTAACCCTAAACCTAACACGAACCCTAACCCTAACGCTAACCCTAAACCTAACCCTAACCCTAACCCTTACCCTAAACCCTACTCTAATCCTAACCCTAATCCTAACCCTTACCCTAACCCTAACCCTAACCCTAACCCTAACCTCAAACTTAACCCTAACCCTAACCCTAACCCTCACCCTACTCTAACACTAAGACTAACCCTAACCCTAACCCTAACCCTAACCTTACCTTAACCCTAACCCTAATCCTAACCTTAAACCTAACCCTAACCGTAACCCTAACCTCAACCTTAACCCTAACCCTAACCCTAACCTTACCCCTTACCCTTACCCATACCCTAACACTAAGCCTAACCTAACCCTAAACCTAACCCTAACCCTTACCCTAACCGTAACCCTAATCCTAACCCTAAAGCTAACCCTTACCCTAACCCTAACCCTAACACTAACACTGACCCTAACTTTAACCCTAACCCGTACCCTTACCCTAATACTAACTGTAACCGTAACCCTAATCCTAACACTTACCCTAACCCTAACCCTAACCGTAACCCTAACCCTAACACATAACCTGAGCCTAACCCTAACCCTAACCGTAACCCTAACCCCAAACCTAAACCTAATCCTAACCCTAACCCTAACCCTAAGAATAAACCTAACCCTAAACCTAACCCTAACCCTAACCCTAAGAATAAACCTAACCCTAAACCTAACCCTAATCCTTAAACGTATCCTAACCCTAAACCTAAACTTAACCCCAACCCTAAATCTAACCCTAACCCTAACCCTAACCCTTACCCTTACCCTATCCCTAAACCTAACCCTAACACTAACACTAACCATTACACTAACCCTAACCCTAATCCTAACCCTAAACCTTACCCTTACCCTAACCCTAACCCTAACCCTAAACCTAAACCAAACTCTTACCCTAACCCTAACCCTTACCCTTATCCTAACCCTAACCCTAAACCTTAAACTAACCCTAACCCTAACCCTAACCCTTACCCTAACCCTAAGCCTAACCCCTAACCCTAAACCTAAACCTAACTCTAACCCTAAACATAACCCTAACCCTAACCCTTACCCTAACCCTAACCCTAACCCTAACCTTAAACCTAACCCTAACCCAAACCTTAACCCTAACCCTAACCCTAACCCTTGCCCTTACCCTAACCCTAACCGTAAACCTAACATGAACCCTAACCCTAACCCTAACCCTAAACCTCACCCTAACCCTAACCCTAACTCTAACCTCTAACTCTACCCCTAAACCAAACCCTAATCATTACCCTTATCCTAAATTTAACCCTAACACTAACACTTACCCTTACCCTAAACCCTACTCTAATCCTTACCCTAACCCTAACCCTTACCCTAACCCTAACCCTAACCCTTGCCCTAACCCTAACCCTAACCCTAACCCTAACCCTAACCCTAACCCTAACCCTAATCCAAACCCTAAACCTTACACTAACCCTAACCCTAACCCTAACCCTAACCCTAACCCTAAGCCTAACACCTAACCCTAACCCTAACCCTAAACCTAACTCTAACCCTAACCCTAACCCTAACCCTTACCCTAACCCTAAACCTAACCCTAACCCTAACCTTAACACTAACCCTAACCCTAACCCTAACCCTAACCTTAACCCTAACCCTAAGCATAACCCTAACCCTAATCCTAACCCTAATCCTTAAACGAACGCTAACCCTAAACCTAACCTTAACCCAAACCCTAAACCTAACCGTAACCCTAACACTAACCCTTACCCTTACCCTATCCCTAAACCTAACCCTAACGCTAACACTAACCATTACACTAACCCTAAACCTAATCCTAACCCTAACCCTTACCCTTACCCTAAACATAACCCTAACCCTAAAACTAAACCTAACACTTACCCTAACCCTAACCCTTACCCTTACCCTAACCCTAACCCTAACCCTTAAAGTTACCCTAACCCTAACCCTTACCCTAACCCTAACCCTAAGCCTAACCCCTAACACTAACCCTAAACCTAACTCTAAACCTAACCCTAACCCTAACCCTAACCCTTACCCTAACCCTAAACCTAACCTTAAACCTAATCTTAACACTAACCCTAAACCGAACCCTAACCCTAACTTTAACCCTAACCCTAACCCTAACCCTTGCCCTTACCCTAAACCTAACCCTAAACCTAACACGACCCCTAACCCTAACACAAACCCTTACCCTAACCCTTACCCTTTCCCTAACCCTAACCCTAAACCTAACCCTCACCCTAACCCTAAACCTAACTCTAAACTCTAACCCTAATCCTAAACCAAACCCTAATCCTTACACTTATCCTAAACTTAACCCTAACACTAACACTTACCCTTACCCTAAACCCTACCCTAACCCTAACCCTAACTCTTACCCTAACCCTAACCTAAACCCTAACTCTTACCCTATCCTAACCTTAACCCTAATCCTTACTCTAACCCTAACACTAAACTCAATCTTAACCCTAACCCTAACCTTACGCTTACCCTTACCTTAACCCTAAACCTAACCCTAACCCTAAACCTAACCCTTAACCTTAGACTACCCCTAATCCTAAACCTAACCCTAAACCTTACCTTTACCCTAACCCTAACCCTAACCTAAACCTAACCCTAACCTTAACCCTAACCCTTACCCTTACCCTAACCCTAACCCTACCCATAACTCTAACACTTACCCTTACCCTAACCCTAACCCTAAACTTAACCATAAAAATAACCCTAACCCTACACCTTACCCTAACCCTAACCCTAAACCTAACCCGAACCCTAACCCTATCCCTAAACCTAACTCTTATCCTTACCCTAACCATAACCCTAAACCTAACACTAACCCTAACCCCTAACCCTAACCGTAACCCAAACACAAACCCTAACCCTTACCCTTACCATAACCCTAACCCTAAACTTAACGCTAACCCTAACCCTAACCATAACCCTAACCATAACCCTAACCCTAACCCTAATCCTTGGCCTAACCTTAAACCTAACCCCAAACCTTACCCTTTCCCTAACCCTAACCCTAACCCTAACCCTTACCCTTACCCTAACCCTAACCATAACCCTTACCCTAACCCTAACCCTAACCATAACCTCAACCTTAACCCTAACCCAAACCCTAACCCTAACCCTAACCCCTACCCTAACCCTAACCCTAACCCTAAACCTTAACCTTACCCTAGCCCTAACTTTAACCCCAACACTAAACCTAAGCCTAAACCTAACCCTAACACTTACCCTTACCCTAACCATAACCATAAACCTAACCATAACCCTAACCCTAACCCTTACCCTAACCCTAACCCTAATCCTACCCCTAAACCTTACCCTTACCCTAACCCTAACCCTAACCCTAAACCTAACCCCTAACCCTAACCCTTAACCTAACCCTAAAACTAACCCTAACCCTAACCCTTACCCTTACCCTAACACTAACCCTAACCCTAAACCTAACCCTAAACCTAAACCTAACCCTAACCTTAACCCCAACCCTAACACTAACCCTTGCCCTTACCCTACCCCTAACCCTAAACCTAAACCTAATGCTAACCCGAACCCGTACCCTTACCCTAACCCTAAAACTAACCCTAACCCTAACCCCTAACCCTTACCCTAAACCTAACCCTAACCCTAACCCTTACCCTAACCCTAACCCCAACCCTAACTCTAACAATAACCCTTACCCTAACCAGAACCATAACCCTAACCCTAAACCTTACCTTAAACCTAACCCTAACCCTAACCCTAATACTAAGATCTACCATTACACTAACCCTAACCCTACCTCTAACCCTAACCCAAACCCTAAAACAAACCCTTACCCTAACCCTAACGCTAACCCTAACCCTTACCCTTACCCTAACCCTAACCCTAAACCTAAACCTAACACTTACCCTTACCCTAACCTAACCCTAAACCTAACCCTAACCCTTAACCTAACCCTAACAATAACCATAATACCTAACCCTAACCCTTACCCTAACCCTAACCAAAACCCTAACCCTAACACTAACCCTAACCCCTAACCCTAACCCTAACCCTAACCCCTAACCCTAACCCTACCCCAACCCTAAACCTTTCCCTTATCCTAACCCTAACCCTAACCCTAAAACGTACCATTACCTAACCCCTACCCTAACCCCTAACCCTTACCCTAAACCTAACCCTAAACCTAACCCTTACCCTAACCCTAACCCCAACCCTAACTCTAACAATAACCCTTACCCTAACCAGAACCATAAGCCTAACCCTAACCCTTACCCTAAACCTAACCCTAACCCTAACCCTAATACTAAGATCTACCATTACACTAACCCTAACCCTACCTCTAACCCTAACCCAAACCCTAAAACAAACCCTTACCCTAACCCTAACCCTAACCCTAACCCCTAACCCTAACCCTACCCCAACCCTAAACCTTTCCCTTATCCTAACCCTAACCCTAACCCTAAAACGTACCATTACCTAACCCCTACCCTAACCCCTAACCCTTACCCTAAACCTAACCCTAAACCTAACCCTTACCCTAACCCTAACCCCAACCCTAACTCTAACAATAACCCTTACCCTAACCAGAACCATAACCCTAACCCTAACCCTTACCCTAAACCTAACCCTAACCCTAACCCTAATACTAAGATCTACCATTACACTAACCCTAACCCTACCTCTAACCCTAACCCAAACCCTAAAACAAACCCTTACCCTAACCCTAACCCTAACCCTAACCCTTACCCTTACCCTAACCCTAACCCTAAACCTAAACCTAACACTTACCCTTACCCTAACCTAACCCTAAACCTAACCCTAACCCTTAACCTAACCCTAACAATAACCCTAATACCTAACCCTAACCCTTACCCTAACCCTAACCAAAACCCTAACCCTAACGCTAACCCTAACCCCTAACCCTAACCCTAACCCTAACCCCTAACCCTAACCCTACCCCAACCCTAAACATTTCCCTTATCCTAACCCTAACCCTAACCCTAAACCTTACCCTAAACCTAACCCTAACCCTAACCCTAACCTTAACCCTAACACTAACCGTAACCCTAACCCTTTCCCTTACCATAACCCTAACCCTAAACCTAACCCTAACCCTAACCTTAACCCTAATCCTAACCCTAACCCGTACCCTTACCCTAACCCTAAACCTACCCCTAACATTAAACTTAACCCTAACCCTAACACTTAACCGAACTCTAACCATACCACTAATCCTTACACTAACCCTAAACCTAACTCTAACCCTTAACATAACCCTAACCCTAACCCTAACCTTAACCCTTACACTTACTCTAACCCTAAAACTAACCCTAACCCTAAACCTTAACCTAACCCTAACCCTAACTGTAACCCTAACCCTTACCCTAACCATAACCCTAACCCCTAACCCTAACCCTTAACCTAACCCTAACCCTAACCCTAACCCCTACCCTTACACTAACCCTAACCCTAACTTTAACCCTAAGCCTAACCCTAAAACTAACCCTTACACTAACCCTAACCCTAACCCTAACCCTTACCATTACCCTATCCCTAACCTAAACCTAAATCTAACCCTTACACTTACCCTAACCCTAAACCTAACCCTACCCTAACCATAACCCTAATCCTAACTCTAAACCTAACACTAACCCTAACTTTAACCCTAACCCTAACCCTAACCTAGCCCTTACCCTTACCCTAACCCTAATCCTATCCTTAACCCCAACCCTAAACCTAACCCTAACCCTAACCCTTACACAAACCCTACCCCTAATCCTAACCCTAATCCTTACCCTAAACCTAACTGTAATCTTAACCCTAACCCTTACCCTTACCCTCACATTAACCTTAACCCGAACCCTAACCATAACCCTAACCTTAACTCTAACATTTATCCTTACCCTAACCCTAACCCTAGACCTAACCCTAACCCTAAAACTAACCCTTACCCTTACCCTTACCCTAACCCTAAACCTAGCCCTAAACCTTACCGTTACCCTAACTCTAACCCTAACCCTAATCTTGACCCTAACTTTAACCCTAACTCTTTCCCTTACCCTAACACTAACCCTAACCCTAACCCTAATCCTATCCCTGAACCTAACCCTAATCCTAACCCTAACCGTAACCCTAAGCATAACCCTAACCCTAACCCTAATCCTTAAACGTACGCTAACACTAAACCTAACCTTAACCCAAACCCTAAACCTAACCCTAACCCTAACCCAAACCCTTACCCTTACCCTATCCTTAAACCTAACCCTAACGCTAACACTAACCATTACACTAAC
>JANJXV010000056.1:1807500-1812500 GCA_024803745.1 Megascapheus bottae | reverse complement strand
ACCCTTACCCTTACCCTAACCCTAAACCTAAAGCTAAACCTTACCGTTACCCTAACCCTAACCCTAACCCTAATCTTGACCCTAACTTTAACCCTAACTCTTACCCTTACCCTAACACTAACCCTAACCCTAACCCTAATCCTATCCCTGAACCTAACCCTAATCCTAACCCTAACCCTAACCCTAAGCATAACCCTAACCCTAACCCTAATCCTTAAACGTACGCTAACCCTAATCCTAACCTTAACCCCAACCCTAAACCTAACCCTAACCTTAACCCTAACCCTTACCCTTACCCTATCCCTAAACCTAACCCTAACCCTAACACTAACACTAACCATTACAGTAACCCTAACCCTTACCCTTACCCTAAACCTAACCCAAACCCTAAACCTAACCCTAACACTTACCCTAACCCTAACCGTTACCCTTACCCTAAACCTAACCCAAACCCTTAAACTAACCCTAACCCTAACCCTTACCCTAACCCTAACCCTAAGCCTAACCCCTAATCCTAACCCTAACCCTAAACCTAACTCTAACCCTAACCCTAACCCTAACCCTTACCCTAACCCTAACCCTAACCCTAACCCTTACCCTAACCCTAACCCTAACCCTAATCTTAACCCTAACCCTAGCCCTAACCCTAACCCTAATCTTGACCCTAACTTTAACCCTAACTCTTACCCTTACCCTAACCCTAACCCTAAGCCTAATCCTAACCCTGAACCTAGCCCTAATCCTAACCCTAACCCTAACCCTAACTCTAACCCAGAACCTAACCCTAACTCTTACCCTAACTATAACACTTACCCTTACCCTAAACCTAGCCCTAACCCTTAAGCTAACCCTAACCCTAACCCTAACCTTTACCCTAACCCTAACACTAAGCCTAAACCCTAACCCTAACCCTAAACCTATCTCTAACCCTAAACCTAATCATAACCCTAATCCTAACCCTAACCCTAACCCTTACCCTAACACTAACCCTAACCCTTACACAAACCCTAAACCTAACCCTAAACCTAACCTTAATCCTAACCCTAACCCTAACAGTAAGACTAAACTTAACACTAACCCTAACCCTAACACATGCCCTTACCCTAACCCTAACCCTAACCCTAAACCTAACACTAACCCTAACCCTAACCCAAACCCTTACCCTTACCCTAACCCTAACCCTAAACCTAACCCTCACCCTAACCCTAACCCTAACTCTAAACTCTACACCAAACGCTAAACCTAACCCTAATCCTTACCCTAACCCTTACCCTAACCCTAACCCTTACCCTAACCCTAACCCTAACCCTAACCCTAAACTCAAACTTAACCCTAACCCTAACCCTAACCCTCACCCTTACTCTAACACTAAGACTAACCTTAACCCTAACCCTAACCCTAAACCTTACCTTAACCCTAACCCTAGTCCTAACCTTAAAGCTAACCCTAACCGTAACCCTAACCTCTACCTTAACCCTAACTCTAACCCTAACCTTACCCCTTACCCTTACCCTTACCCTAACACTAAGCCTAACCTAACCCTAAACCTAACCCTAACCCTTACCCTAACCGTAACCCTAATCCTAACCCTAAAGCTAACCCTAACCCTAACCTTAACCCTAACCGTAACCTTAACTCTTACCCTTACCCTAACCCTAACCCTAACACTAACCCTGACCCTAACTTTAACCCTAACCCGTACCCTTACCCTAATACTAACCGTAACCGTAACCCTAATCCTAACACTTACCCTAACCCTAACCCTAACCGTAACCGTAACCCTAACACATAACCTGAGCCTAACCCTAACCCTAACCGTAACCCTAACCCCAAACCTAAACCTAATCCTAACCCTAACCCTAAGAATAAACCTAACCCTAAACCTAACCCTAATCCTTAAACGTACCCTAACCCTAAACCTAACCTTAACCCCAACCCTAAACCTAACCCTAACCCTAACCCTAACCCTTACCCTTACCCTATCCCTAAACCTAACCCTAACACTAACACTAACCATTACACTAACCCTAACCCTAATCCTAACCCTAAACCTTACCCTTACCCTAACCCTAACCCTAACCCTAAACCTAAACCAAACTCTTACCCTAAACCTAACCCTTACCCTTACCCTAACCCTAACCCTAAACATTAAACTAACCCTAACCCTAACCCTAACCCTAAGCCTAACCCCTAACCCTAAACCTAAACCTAACTCTAACCCTAACCCTAACCCTAAACCTAACCCTCACCCTAACCCTAACCCTAACCTTAAACCTAACCCAAACCCTAACCCAAACCTTAACCCTAACCCTAACCCTAACCCTTGCCCTTACCCTAACCCTAACCGTAAACCTAACACAAACCCTAACCCTAACCCTAACCCTAACCCTCACCCTAACCCTAACCCTAACTCTAACCATTAACTCTACCCCTAAACCAAACACTAATCATTACCCTTATCCTAAACTTAACCCTAACACTAACACTTACCCTTACCCTAAACCCTACCCTAACCCTAACCCTAACCCTTACCCTTACCCTAACCCTAACCCTAACCCTAACCCTAACACTAACCCTAACCCTTGCCCTTACTCTAAACTTAACCCTAACCCTAACCCTAACCCTAACACTTACCCTAACCCTAACACTAACCCTAACTCTTAACCTAATCCTAACCCTAACCCGAATCTCAAACTTAATCCTCACCCTAACCCTAAACCTAACCCTTACCCTTACTCTAACACTAAGCCTAACCCTAACCCTAAACCTAACACTAACCCTTACCCTAACCCTAACCCTAACCCTTACCCTTTCCCTAACCCTAACCCTAAACCTAACCCTCACCCTAACCCTAACCCTAACTCTAACCTCTAAACCTAATCCTAAACCAAACCCTAATCCTTACCCTTATCCTAAACTTATCCCTAACACTAACACTTACCCTTACCCTAAACCCTACCCTAACCCTAACCCTAACCCTTACCCTAACCCTAAACTAACCCATAACATTAATCTTAACCCCTAACCCTAACCCTTACCCTAACCCTAACCCTAACCCCAACCCTTACCCTTACTCTAACCCTAACCCTAACACTAAAACTAACAGCTAACCCTTACCCTAACCCTAACGATAACCCTTACTTTAACTCTAACCCTAACGTCAACCCTAACCCTATCCCTAACCCTAAACCTTACCCTTACCCTAACCCTAACCCTAACCCTAACCCTAACCCTAACACTTACCCTAACCCTAACACTTATCCTAACCCTAACCATAACCCTAACCCAAACCCGTAACCTAACCCATAACATTAATCTTAACCCCTAACCCTAACTCTTACCCTAACCCTAAACCTAACCCTAACAATTACCCTAACCCTAAACCTAACCCTAACCCTAACCTTAACCCTAACCCTAACCCTAACCCTTGCCCTTACCCTAAACCTAACCCTAAACCTAACACGAACCCTAACCCTAACGCTAACCCTAACCCTAACCCTTACACTTTCCCAAACCCTAACCCTAACCCTAACCCTAACCTTAACCCTAACCCTAACCCTAACCCTAATCTTGACCCTAACTTTAACCCTAACTCTTACCCTTACCCTAACCCTAACCCTAACCCTAAGCCTAATCCTAACCCTGAACCTAACACTAATCCTAACCTTAACCCTAAC
Source organism: Megascapheus bottae (assembly GCA_024803745.1). Classification (NCBI taxonomy): domain Eukaryota; kingdom Metazoa; phylum Chordata; class Mammalia; order Rodentia; family Geomyidae; genus Megascapheus; species Megascapheus bottae. The sequence continues at coordinate 1,808,823 of JANJXV010000056.1, read as the reverse complement.
CCTAAGCATAACCCTAACCCTAATCCTAACCCTAATCCTTAAACGAACGCTAACCCTAAACCTAACCTTAACCCAAACCCTAAACCTAACCGTAACCCTAACACTAACCCTTACCCTTACCCTATCCCTAAACCTAACCCTAACGCTAACACTAACCATTACACTAACCCTAAACCTAATCCTAACCCTAACCCTTACCCTTACCCTAAACCTAACCCTAACCCTAAACCTAACCCTAACACTTACCCTAACCCTAACCCTTACCCTTACCCTAACCCTAACCCTAACCCTTAAAGTTACCCTAACCCTAACCCTTACCCTAACCCTAACCCTAAGCCTAACCCCTAACACTAACCCTAAACCTAACTCTAAACCTAACCCTAACCCTAACCCTAACCCTTACCCTAACCCTAAACCTAACCTTAAACCTAATCTTAACACTAACCCTAAACCGAACCCTAACCCTAACTTTAACCCTAACCCTAACCCTAACCCTTGCCCTTACCCTAAACCTAACCCTAAACCTAACACGAACCCTAACCCTAACACAAACCCTTACCCTAACCCTTACCCTTTCCCTAACCCTAACCCTAAACCTAACCCTCACCCTAACCCTAAACCTAACTCTAATCTCTAACCCTAATCCTAAACCAAACCCTAATCCTTACACTTATCCTAAACTTAACCCTAACACTAACACTTACCCTTACCCTAAACCCTACCCTAACCCTAACCCTAACTCTTACCCTAACCCTAACCTAAACCCTAACTCTTACCCTATCCTAACCTTAACCCTAATCCTTACTCTAACCCTAACCCTAAACTCAATCTTAACCCTAACCCTAACCTTACGCTTACCCTTACCTTAACCCTAAACCTAACCCTAACCTAAACCTAACCCTAACCTTAACCCTAACCCTTACCCTTACCCTAACCCTAACCCTACCCATAACTCTAACACTTACCCTTACCCTAACCCTAACCCTAACCTTAACCATAAAAATAACCCAAACCCTACACCTTACCCTAACCCTAACCCTAAACCTAACCTGAACCCTAACACTATCCCTAAACCTAACTCTTATCCTTACCCTAACCATAACCCTAAACCTAACACTAACCCTAACCCCTAACCCTAACCGTAACCCAAACACAAACCCTAACCCTTACCCTTACCATAACCCTAACCCTAAACTTAACGCTAACCCTAACCCTAACCATAACCCTAACCATAACCCTAACCCTAACCCTAATCCGTGGCCTAACCTTAAACCTAACCCCAAACCTTACCCTTTCCCTAACCCTAACCCTAACCCTAACCCT
>JANJXV010000056.1:1782500-1792500 GCA_024803745.1 Megascapheus bottae | reverse complement strand
CTAAACCTAACCCTTACCCTTATCATATCCCTAAACCTAACCCTAACCCTAACACTAACCATTACACTAACCCTAACCCTAATCCTCACCCTAACCCTTACCCTTACCCTAAACCTAACCCAAACCCTAAACCTAACCCTAACACTTACCCTAACCCTAACAGTTACCCTTACCCTAAACCTAACCCAAACCCTTAAACTAACCCTAACCCTAACCCTTACCCTAACCCTAACCCTAAGCCTAACACCTAACCCTAACCCTAACCCTAAACCTAACTCTAACCCTAACCCTAACCCTAACCCTTACCCTAACCCTAAACCTAACCCTAACCCTAACCTTAACACTAACCCTAACCCTAACCCTAACCCTAACCTTAACCCTAACCCTAACCCTAACACTTGCCCTTACCCTAAACCTAACCCTAAACCTAACACGAACCCTAACCCTAACGCTAACCCTAACCCTAACCCTTACCCTTTCCCTAACCCTAACCCTAAACCTAACCCTCACCCTAACCCTAACCCTAACTCTAATCTCTAACCCTAATCCTAACCCAAACCCTAATCCTTACCCTTGTCCTAAACTTAACCCTAACACTAACACTTACCCTTACCCTAAACCCTACCCTAACCCTAACCCTATCCCTTACCCTAACCCTAACCCTAACCCTAATCTTAACCCTAACCCTAACCCTAACCCTAACCCTAATCTTGACCCTAACTTTAACCCTAACTCTTACCCTTACCCTAACCCTAACCCTAACCCTAAGCCTAATCCTAACCCTGAACCTAACCCTAATCCTAACCCTAACCCTAACCCTAAGCATAACCCTAACCCTAACCCTAATCCTTAAACGTACGCTAACCCTAAACCTAACCTTAACCCCAACCCTAAACCTAACCCTAACCCTAACACTAACCCTTACCCTTACCCTATCCCTAAACCTAACTGTAACCCTAACACTAACCATTACACTAACCCTAACCCTAATCCTAACCCTAACCCTTACCCTTACCCTAAACCTAACCCAAACCCTAAACCTAACCCTAACACTTACCCTAACCCTAACCGTTACCCTTACGCTAAACCTAACCCAAACCCTTAAACTAACCCTAACCCTAACCCTTACCCTAACCCTAACCATAAGCCTAACCCCTAACCCTAACCCTAACCCTAACCCTTACCCTAACCCTAAACCTTACCCTAACCCTAACCTTACCCCTAACACTTACACTAAACCTAACACTAACCCTAACCCTAACGCTTATCCTTACCCTAACCCTAACCCTAACCCTAACCCTAACACTTACCCGAACCCTAACCCTAACCATAACCCTTACGTTAACCCTATCCCTAACTCTAACCCTTACCCTAACCCTAACCTTAACCATAACCCTAACCCCTAACCCAAACCATTAACCTAACTCTAACCCTAACCCTAAGGCTAACCCTTACCCTTAACCAACCATAACACTAACTCTAACTCTAACCCTAACCCTGACCCTTAACCTAAACCTAACCCTAACCCTAACCCTTACCCTTAACCAACCCTAAATCTAACTCTAAACGTAAACCTATCCCTAACCCTAACCCTAACCCTAACCCCTAACCCTAACCCTTAACCTAATGCTAAACCTAACCCTAAACCTAACACTTACCCTTACCCTAACCCTAACCCTTATCCTAACACTAACCCTAACCCTAACCCTAACCCTAACCCTAACACATAACCTGAGCCTAACCCTAACCCTAACCCTAACCCTTGCCCTTGCCCTAACCCTAACCCTAAACCTAACATGAACCCTAAACCTAACCCTAACCCTAACCCTTACCCTAACCCTAACCCTAACCCTAACCCTTACCCTTACCCTAACCGTAACCCTAACCCTAACCTTAACCCTAACTCTAACCCTAACACTTGCCCTTACCCTAACCCTAACCCTAAACCTAACACGAACCCTAACCCTAACCCTAACCCTTACCCTAACCCTAACCCTTACCCTAAACCTACCCAAACTCTTACCCTAACCCTATCCCTTACCGTTACCCTAAACCTAACCCTAACCCTTAAACTAAACCTAACCCTAAACCTAACCATACCCTAACCCTAAACCCAAGCCTAACCCCTAACCCTAAAACTAAACGTAACTCTAACCCTAACCCTCAACCTAACTCTATCCCTAACCCTTACCCTAACTCTAACTCTAACCTTACCCTAACCCTAAACCTTACCCTTATCCTAACCCTAACCCTAAACCTAACACTCACCCTAACTCTAACCCTAACCTCTAACCCTAACCCTAAACCTAAACATAATCCTTACCCTTATCCTAAACCTAAACCTAACACTAACACTTACCCTTACCCTAAACCCTAACCTAAGCCTAAACCTAACCCTAACCCTTACCCTAACCCTAACCCTAAACCAAACCCTTAACCTTACCCTTACCCAAACCCTCACCCTCACCCTAACCCTAAACCTAACCCTAACCCTAACCTTACCCCTAACACTTACCCTAAACCTAACACTAACCCTAACCCTAACGCTTATCCTTACCCTAACCCTAACCCTAACCCTAACACTTACCCGAACCCTAACCCTAACCATAACCCTTACGTTAACCCTATCCCTAACTCTAACCCTTACCCTAACCCTAACCTTAACCATAACCCTAACCCCTAACCCAAACCATTAACCTAACTCTAACCCTAACCCTAAGCCTAACCCTTACCCTTAACCAACCATAACACTAACTCTAACTCTAACCCTAACCCTGACCCTTAACCTAAACCTAACCCTAACCCTAACCCTTACCCTTAACCAACCCTAAATCTAACTCTAAACGTAAACCTATCCCTAACCCTAACCCTAACCCTAACCCCTAACCCTAACCCTTAACCTAATGCTAAACCTAACCCTAAACCTAACACTTACCCTTACCCTAACCCTAACCCTTATTCTAACACTAACCCTAACCCTAACCCTAACCCTAACCCTAACACATAACCTGAGCCTAACCCTAACCCTAACCCTAACCCTTGCCCTTGCCCTAACCCTAACCCTAAACCTAACACGAACCCTAAACCTAACCCTAACCCTAACCCTTACCCTAACCCTAACCCTAACCCTAACCCTTACCCTAACCGTAACCCTAACCCTAACCTTAACCCTAACTCTAACCCTAACACTTGCCCTTACCCTAACCCTAACCCTAAACCTAACACGAACCCTAACCCTAACCCTAACCCTTACCCTAACCCTAACCCTAACCCTTACCCTTACCCTAACCCTAAGCCTAACCCTAACCCTAAACTTAACACTAACCTTAAACCTTGCCCTTACCCTAACCCTAACCCTAACTCTAACCCTCACCCGAACACTTACCCTAACCCTAACCCTAACCGTAATCCTTACCCTAACAGTAACCCTAACCCTAACCTCAAACTTAACCCTCACCCTAACCCTAACCCTAACCCTTACCCTTACTCTAACACTAAGCCTAACCCTAACCCTAACCGTAACCCTTACCCTAACCCTAACCCTAATCCTAACCCTAAACCTAACCCTAACCTCAACCTTAATCCTAACCCTAACCCTAACCCTACCCCTTACCCTTACCCTTACCCTAACACTAAGCATAACCCTTACCCTACCCCTAATCCTACCCTACCCCTTACCCTTACCCTTACCCTATCACTAAGCCTAACCCTAAACCTAACCCTAACCCTACCCTAACCATAACCCTAATCCTACCTCTAAACCTAACACTAACCCTAACTTTAACCCTAACCCTAACCCTAACCTAACCCTTACCCTTACCCTAACCCTAATCCTATCCTTAACCCCAACCCTAAACCTAACCCTAACCCTAACACTAATCTTTACCCTAACCCTACCCCTAATCCTAACCCTAATCCTTACCCTAAACCTAACCCTAATCTTAAACCTAACCCTTGCCCTTACCCTCACATTAACCTTAACCAGAACCCTAACCATAACCCTAACTTTAACTCTAACATTTATCCTTACCCTAACCCTAACCCTAAACCTAACCCTAACCCTAAACCTAACCCTTACCCTTACCCTTACCCTAACCCTAAACCTAACCCTAAACCTTACCGTTACCCTAACCCTAACCCTAATCTTGACCCTAACTTTAACCCTAACTCTTACCCTTACCCTAACCCTAACCCTAACCCTAAGCCTAATCCTATCCCTGAACCTAACCCTAATCCTAACCCTAACCCTAACCCTAAGCATAACCCTAACCCTAACCCTAATCCTTAAACGTACGCTAACCCTAAACCTAACTTTAACCCCAACCCTAAACCTAACCCTAAACCTAAACCTAACCCTTACCCTTATCATATCCCTAAACCTAACCCTAACCCTAACACTAACCATTACACTAACCCTAACCCTAATCCTCACCCTAACCCTTACCCTTACCCTAAACCTAACCCAAACCCTAAACCTAACCCTAACACTTACCCTAACCCTAACAGTTACCCTTACCCTAAACCTAACCCAAACCCTTAAACTAACCCTAACCCTAACCCTTACCCTAACCCTAACCCTAAGCCTAACACCTAACCCTAACCCTAACCCTAAACCTAACTCTAACCCTAACCCTAACCCTAACCCTTACCCTAACCCTAAACCTAACCCTAACCCTAACCTTAACACTAACCCTAACCCTAACCCTAACCCTAACCTTAACCCTAACCCTAACCCTAACCCTTGCCCTTACCCTAAACCTAACCCTAAACCTAACACGAACCCTAACCCTAACGCTAACCCTAACCCTAACCCTTACCCTTTCCCTAACCCTAACCCTAAACCTAACCCTCACCCTAACCCTAACCCTAACTCTAATCTCTAACCCTAATCCTAACCCAAACCCTAATCCTTACCCTTGTCCTAAACTTAACCCTAACACTAACACTTACCCTTACCCTAAACCCTACCCTAACCCTAACCCTATCCCTTACCCTAACCCTAACCCTAACCCTAATCTTAACCCTAACCCTAACCCTAACCCTAACCCTAATCTTGACCCTAACTTTAACCCTAACTCTTACCCTTACCCTAACCCTAACCCTAACCCTAAGCCTAATCCTAACCCTGAACCTAACCCTAATCCTAACCCTAACCCTAACCCTAAGCATAACCCTAACCCTAACCCTAATCCTTAAACGTACGCTAACCCTAAACCTAACCTTAACCCCAACCCTAAACCTAACCCTAACCCTAACACTAACCCTTACCCTTACCCTATCCCTAAACCTAACTGTAACCCTAACACTAACCATTACACTAACCCTAACCCTAATCCTAACCCTAACCCTTACCCTTACCCTAAACCTAACCCAAACCCTAAACCTAACCCTAACACTTACCCTAACCCTAACCGTTACCCTTACGCTAAACCTAACCCAAACCCTTAAACTAACCCTAACCCTAACCCTTACCCTAACCCTAACCATAAGCCTAACCCCTAACCCTAACCCTAACCCTAACCCTTACCCTAACCCTAAACCTTACCCTAACCCTAACCTTACCCCTAACACTTACACTAAACCTAACACTAACCCTAACCCTAACGCTTATCCTTACCCTAACCCTAACCCTAACCCTAACCCTAACACTTACCCGAACCCTAACCCTAACCATAACCCTTACGTTAACCCTATCCCTAACTCTAACCCTTACCCTAACCCTAACCTTAACCATAACCCTAACCCCTAACCCAAACCATTAACCTAACTCTAACCCTAACCCTAAGGCTAACCCTTACCCTTAACCAACCATAACACTAACTCTAACTCTAACCCTAACCCTGACCCTTAACCTAAACCTAACCCTAACCCTAACCCTTACCCTTAACCAACCCTAAATCTAACTCTAAACGTAAACCTATCCCTAACCCTAACCCTAACCCTAACCCCTAACCCTAACCCTTAACCTAATGCTAAACCTAACCCTAAACCTAACACTTACCCTTACCCTAACCCTAACCCTTATCCTAACACTAACCCTAACCCTAACCCTAACCCTAACCCTAACACATAACCTGAGCCTAACCCTAACCCTAACCCTAACCCTTGCCCTTGCCCTAACCCTAACCCTAAACCTAACATGAACCCTAAACCTAACCCTAACCCTAACCCTTACCCTAACCCTAACCCTAACCCTAACCCTTACCCTTACCCTAACCGTAACCCTAACCCTAACCTTAACCCTAACTCTAACCCTAACACTTGCCCTTACCCTAACCCTAACCCTAAACCTAACACGAACCCTAACCCTAACCCTAACCCTTACCCTAACCCTAACCCTAACCCTTACCCTTACCCTAACCCTAAGCCTAACCCTAACCCTAAACTTAACACTAACCTTAAACCTTGCCCTTACCCTAACCCTAACCCTAACTCTAACCCTCACCCGAACACTTACCCTAACCCTAACCCTAACCGTAATCCTTACCCTAACAGTAACCCTAACCCTAACCTCAAACTTAATCCTCACCCTAACCCTATCCCTAACCCTTACCCTTACTCTAACACTAAGCCTAACCCTAACCCTAACCGTAACCCTTACCCTAACCCTAACCCTAATCCTAACCCTAAACCTAACCCTAACCTCAACCTTAATCCTAACCCTAACCCTAACCCTACCCCTTACCCTTACCCTTACCCTAACACTAAGCATAACCCTTACCCTACCCCTAATCCTACCCTACCCCTTACCCTTACCCTTACCCTATCACTAAGCCTAACCCTAAACCTAACCCTAACCCTACCCTAACCATAACCCTAATCCTACCTCTAAACCTAACACTAACCCTAACTTTAACCCTAACCCTAACCCTAACCTAACCCTTACCCTTACCCTAACCCTAATCCTATCCTTAACCCCAACCCTAAACCTAACCCTAACCCTAACACTAACCTTTACCCTAACCCTACCCCTAATCCTAACCCTAATCCTTACCCTAAACCTAACCCTAATCTTAAACCTAACCCTTGCCCTTACCCTCACATTAACCTTAACCAGAACCCTAACCATAACCCTAACTTTAACTCTAACATTTATCCTTACCCTAACCCTAACCCTAAACCTAACCCTAACCCTAAACCTAACCCTTACCCTTACCCTTACCCTAACCCTAAACCTAACCCTAAACCTTACCGTTACCCTAACCCTAACCCTAATCTTGACCCTAACTTTAACCCTAACTCTTACCCTTACCCTAACCCTAACCCTAACCCTAAGCCTAATCCTAACCCTGAACCTAACCCTAATCCTAACCCTAACCCTAACCCTAAGCATAACCCTAACCCTAACCCTAATCCTTAAACGTACGCTAACCCTAAACCTAACCTTAACCCCAACCCTAAACCTAACCCTAACCCTAACACTAACCCTTACCCTTACCCTATCCCTAAACCTAACCCTAACCCTAACACTAACCATTACACTAACCCTAACCCTAATCCTAACCCTAACCCTTACCCTTACCCTAAACCTAACCCAAACCCTAAACCTAACCCTAACACTTACCCTAACCCTAACAGTTACCCTTACCCTAAACCTAACCCAAACCCTTAAACTAACCCTAACCCTAACCCTTACCCTAACCCTAACCCTAAGCCTAACACCTAACCCTAACCCTAACCCTAAACCTAAATCTAACCCTAACCCTAACCCTAACCCTTACCCTAACCCTAAACCTAACCCTAACCCTAACCTTAACACTAACCCTAACCCTAACCCTAACCCTAACCTTAACCCTAACCCTAACCCTAACACTTGCCCTTACCCTAAACCTAACCCTAAACCTAACACGAACCCTAACCCTAACGCTAACCCTAACCCTAACCCTTACCCTTTCCCTAACCCTAACCCTAAACCTAACCCTCACCCTAACCCTAACCCTAACTCTAATCTCTAACCCTAATCCTAACCCAAACCCTAATCCTTACCCTTGTCCTAAACTTAACCCTAACACTAACACTTACCCTTACCCTAAACCCTACCCTAACCCTAACCCTATCCCTTACCCTAACCCTAACCCTAACCCTAATCTTAACCCTAACCCTAACCCTAACCCTAACCCTAATCTTGACCCTAACTTTAACCCTAACTCTTACCCTTACCCTAACCCTAACCCTAACCCTAAGCCTAATCCTAACCCTGAACCTAACCCTAATCCTAACCCTAACCCTAACCCTAAGCATAACCCTAACCCTAACCCTAATCCTTAAACGTACGCTAACCCTAAACCTAACCTTAACCCCAACCATAAACCTAACCCTAACCCTAACACTAACCCTTACCCTTACCCTATCCCTAAACCTAACCCTAACCCTAACACTAACCATTACACTAACCCTAACCCTAATCCTAACCCTAACCCTTACCCTTACCCTAAACCTAACCCAAACCCTAAACCTAACCCTAACACTTACCCTAACCCTAACCGTTACCCTTACGCTAAACCTAACCCAAACCCTTAAACTAACCCTAACCCTAACCCTTACCCTAACCCTAACCATAAGCCTAACCCCTAACCCTAACCCTAACCCTAACCCTTACCCTAACCCTAAACCTAACCCTAACCCTAACCTCAACACTAACCCTAACCCTAACCCTAACCGTAAACTTAACCCTAACCCTAACCCTAACCCTTGCCCTTACCCTAAACCTTACCCTAAACCTAACACGAACCCTAACCCTAACGCTAACCCTAACCCTAACCCTTACCCTTTCCCTAACCCTAACCCTAAACCTAACCCTCACCCTAACCCTAACCCTAACTCTAACCTCTGACCCTAATCCTAACCCAAACCCTAATCCTTACCCTTATCCTAAACTTAACCCTAACACAAACACTTACCCTTACCCTAAACCCTACCCTAACCCTAACCCTAACCCTTACCCTAACCCTAACCCTAACCCTAACCCTAACCCTAACCCTAACCCTATCCCTAACCCTAATCTTGACCCTAACTTTAACCCTAACTCTTACCCTTACCCTAACGCTAACCCTAACCCTAAGCCTAATCCTAACCCTGAACCTAACCCTAATCCTAACCCTAACCCTAACCCTAAGCATAACCCTAACCCTAACCTTAACCCTAATCCTTAAACGTACGCTAACCCTAACCCTAAGCTTAACCACAACCCTAAACCTAACCGTAACCCTAACACTAACCCTTACCCTTAACCTATCCCTAAACCTAACCCTAACTCTTACCCTAAACCTAACCCTAATCCTAACCCTAACCCTTATCCTACCCTAACCCTTACCCTTACCCTAAACCTAACCCTAACCCTAACCTTAACACTAACCCTAACCCTAACCCTAACCCTAACCTTAACCCTAACCCTAACCCTAACCCTTGCCCTTACCCTAAACCTAACCCTAAACCTAACACGAACCCTAACCCTAACGCTAACCCTAACCCTAACCCTTACCCTTTCCCTAACCCTAACCCTAAACCTAACCCTCACCCTAACCCTAACCCTAACTCTAATCTCTAACCCTAATCCTAACCCAAACCCTAATCCTTACCCTTGTCCTAAACTTAACCCTAACACTAACACTTACCCTTACCCTAAACCCTACCCTAACCCTAACCCTATCCCTTACCCTAACCCTAACCCTAACCCTAATCTTAACCCTAACCCTAACCCTAACCCTAACCCTAATCTTGACCCTAACTTTAACCCTAACTCTTACCCTTACCCTAACCCTAACCCTAACCCTAAGCCTAATCCTAACCCTGAACCTAACCCTAATCCTAACCCTAACCCTAACCCTAAGCATAACCCTAACCCTAACCCTAATCCTTAAACGTACGCTAACCCTAAACCTAACCTTAACCCCAACCCTAAACCTAACCCTAACCCTAACACTAACCCTTACCCTTACCCTATCCCTAAACCTAACTCTAACCCTAACACTAACCATTACACTAAACCTAACCCTAATCC
>JANJXV010000056.1:1762500-1777500 GCA_024803745.1 Megascapheus bottae | reverse complement strand
TACCCTTACCCTAACCCTAATCCTATCCTTAACCCCAACCCTAAACCTAACCCTAACCCTAACACTAACCTTTACCCTAACCCTACCCCTAATTCTAAACCTAATTCTTACCCTAAACCTAACCCTAAACTTAACCCTAACCCTTGCACTTACCCTCACATTAACCTTAACCAGAACCCTAACCATAACCCTAACCTTAACTCTAACATTTATCCTTACCCTAACCCTAACCCTAAACCTAACCCTAACCCTAAACCTAACCCTTACCCTTACCCTTACCCTAACCCTAAACCTAACCCTAAACCTTACCGTTACCCTAAACCTAACCCTAACCCTAATCTTGACCCTAACTTTAACCCTAACTCTTACCCTTACCCTAACCCTAACCCTAACCCTAAGCCTAATCCTATCCCTGAACCTAACCCTAATCCTAACCCTAACCCTAACGCTACGCATAACCCTAAACCTAACCCTAATCCTTAAACGTATGCTAACCCTAAACCTAACCTTAACCCCAACCCTAAACCTAACCCTAAACCTAAACCTAACCCTTACCCTTACCATATCCCTAAACCTAACCCTAACCCTAACACTAACCATTACACTAACCCTAACCCTAATCCTAACCCTAACCCTTAACCTTACCCTAAACCTAACCCAAACCCTAAACCTAACCCTAACACTTACCCTAACCCTAACAGTTACCCTTACCCTAAGCGTAATCCAAACCCTTAAACTAACCCTAACCCTAACCCTTACCCTAACCCTAACCCTAAGCCTAACCCCTAACCCTAACCCTAACCCTAAACCTAACTCTAACCCTAACCCTAACCCTAACCCTTACCCTAACCCTAAACCTAACCCTAACCCTAACCTTAACACTAACCCTAACCCTAACCCTAACCCTAAACTTAACCCTAACCCTAACCCTAACCCTTGCCCTTACCCTAAACCTAACCCTAAACCTAACATGAACCCTAACCCTAACGATAACCCTAACCCTAACCCTTACCCTTTCCCTAACCCTAACCCTAAACCTAATCCTCACCCTAACCCTAACCCTAACTCTAACCTCTAACCCTAATCCTAACCCAAACCCTAATCCTTACCCTTGTCCTAAACTTAACCCTAAAACTAACACTTACCCTTACCCTAAACCCTACCCTAACCCTAACCCTATCCCTTACCCTAACCCTAACCCTAACCCTAATCTTAACCCTAACCCTAACCCTAACCCTAATCTTGACCCTAACTTTAACCCTAACTCTTACCCTTACCCTAACCTTAACCCTAACCCTAAGCCTAATCCTAACCCTGAACCTAACCCTAATCCTAACCCTACCCCTAACCTAAGCATAACCCTAACCCTAACCCTAATCCTTAAACGTACGCTAACCCTAAACCTAACCTTAACCCCAACCCTAAACCTAACCCTCACCCTAACACTAACCCTTACCCTTACCCTATCCCTAAACCTAACCCTAACCCTAACACTAACCATTACACTAACCCTAACCCTTATCCTAAAACTAACCCTTACCCTTACCCTAAACCTAACCCAAACCCTAAACCTAACCCTAACACTTACCCTAACCCTAACTGTTACCCTTACCCTAAACCTAACCCAAACCCTTAAACTAACCCTAACCCTTACCCTAACCCTAACCATAAGCCTAACCCCTAACCCTAACCCAAAACCTTACCCTAACCCTAAACCTAACCCTAACCCTAACCTTAACACTAACCCTAACGCTAACCCTAACCCTAACCCTAACCTTAACCCTAACCCTAACCCTTCCCTTACCCTAAACCTAACCCTAAACCTAACACGAACCCTAACCCTAACGCAAACACTAACCCTAACCCTTAGCCTTTCCCTAACCCTAACCCTAAACCTAACCCTCACCCTAACCCTAACCCTAACTCTAACCTCTGACCCTAATCCTAACCCAAACCCTAATCCTTACCCTTATCCTAAACTTAACCCTAACACTCACACTTACCCTTACCCTAAACCCTACCCTAACCCTAACCCTAACCCTTACCCTAACCCTAACCCTAACCCTAACCCTAACCTTAACCCTAACCCTAACCCTAACCCTAACCCTAATCTTGACCCTAACTTTAACCCTAACTCTTACCCTTACCCTAACGCTAACCCTAACCCTAAGCCTAATCCTAACCCTGAACCTAACCCTAATCCTAACCCTAACCCTAACCCTAAGCATAACCCTAACCCTAACCTTAACCCTAATCCTTAAACGTACGCTAACCCTAACCCTAACCTTAACCACAACCCTAAACCTAACCGTAACCCTAACACTAACCCTTATCCTTAACCTATCCCTAAACCTAACCCTAACTCTTACCCTAAACCTAACCCTAACCCTAACCCTAACCCTTATCCTACCCTAACCCTTACCCTTACCCTAAACCTAACCCTAACCCTAAACCTAACCCTAACCCTAACCCTAACCCTAACCCTTACCCTTACCCTAACCCTAAACCTAACCCTTAAACTAACCCTAACCCTAACCCTTACCCTAACCCTAATCCTAAGCCTAACCCCTAACCCTAACCCTAAACCTAACACTAACCCTAACCCTAACCCTAACCCTTACCCTAACCCTAAACCTAACCCTAAACCTAACCTTAACACTAACCCTAACCCTAACCCTAACCCTAAACTTAACCCTAACCCTAACCCTAACCCTTGCCCTTACACTAAACCTAATCCTAAACCTAACACGAACACTAACCCTAACGCTAACCCTAACCCTAACCCTTATCCTTTCCCTAACCCTAACCCTAAACCTAACCCTCACCCTAACCCTAACCCTAACTCTAACCTCTAAACCTAATCCTAAACCAAACCCTAAACCTTACCCTTATCCTAAACTTATCCCTAACACTAACACTTACCCTTACCCTAAACCCTACCCTAACCCTAACCCTAACCCTTACCCTATCCCTAACCGTAACCCTACCCTCAAAGTTAACCGTAACCCTAAGCCTAACCCTAACCCTAAACTAACCCATAACATTAATCTTAACCCCTAACCCTAACCCTTACCCTAACCCTAACCCTAACCCTAACCTTTACCCCAACCCTTACCCTTACTCTAACCCTAACCCTAACACTAACCCTAACCCTAACCCTTACCCTAACCCTAACGATAACCCTTCCTTTAACTCTAACCCTAACGTCAACCCTAACCCTACCCCACCCTAAACCTTACCCTTACCCTAACCCTAACCCTAACCCTAACCCTAAGCATAACCCTAACACTTATCCTAACCCTAACCATAACCCTAACCCAAACCCGTAACCTAACCCATAACATTAATCTTAACCCCTAACCCTACCTCTTACCCTAATATTAAACCTAACCCTAACCCTTACCCTAACCCTAAACCTAACCCTAACCCTAACCTTAACCCTAACCCTAACCCTAACCCTTGCCCTTACCCTAAACCTAACCCTAAACCTAACACGAACCCTAACCCTAAAGCTAACCATAACCCTAACCCTTACCCTTTCCCAAACCCTAACCCTAACCCTAACCCTAACCTTAACCCTAACCCTAACCCTAACCCTAAACCTTACTCTAACCCTAAACCTAAACGTAACCCTAACCTTAACACTAACCCTAACCCTAACCCTAACCCTTACCTTAACACTAACCCTAACCCTAACCCTTGCCCGTTCCCTAACCCTGACCCTAAACCTAACCCTCACCCTAACCCTAACCCTAACTCTAACCTCTAACCCTAATCCTAAACCAAACTCTAATCCTTACCCTGATCCTAAACTGAACCCTAACACTAACACTTACCCTTACCCTAAACCCTACCCTAACCCTAACCCTAACCCTTACCCTAACCCTAACCCTAACCCTTACCCTATCCCTAACCCTAAACCTAACCTCAAACTTAACCCTAACCCTAACCCTAACCCTAAACCTAACCTAACCCATAACATTAATCTTAACCCCTAACCCTAACCCTTACCCTAACCCTAACCCCAACCCTTACCTTACTCTAACCCTAACCCTAACACTAACCCTAACCCTAACCCTTACCCTAACCCTAACCATAACCCTTCCTTTAACTCTAACCCTAACCTCAACCCTAACCCTACCCCTAAACCTAACCCTTACCCTTACCCTAACCCTAACCCTAACCCTAACCCTAACACTTACCCTAACCCTAACCCTTATCCTAACCCTAACCATAACCCTAACCCAAACCCGTAACCTAACCCATAACATTAATCTTAACCCCTAACCCTAACTCTTACCCTAACCCTAACCCTAACCCTAACCCTAACCCTTACCCTTACTCTAACCCTAACCCTAACTCTAACCCTAACCCCAAACCTTACACTAAACCTAACCATAACCCTTCCTCTAACTCTAACCCTAACCTCAACCCTAACCCTACACCCAACCTTAACCCTTAACCTTACCCTAACCCTAACCCTAACCTTAACCCTTACCCTAAATCTAACCCTAACCCTTACCCTAACCCTAACCCTAATCCTAACCTCAACCTTAACCCTAACCCTAACCCTTACCCTTACCCTTACCCTTACCATAACCATAACCCTAATCCTGACTCTAACCCTAACCCTAACCCTTACCGTAACCCTAACCCTAATCCTAACCCTAAATCTAACCCTAACACTAACAGTAACACTAACCCTAACCGTAACCCTAACCCTTACCCTTACCCTAACCCTAACCCTGAACCTAACCCTAACCCTAACCTGAACTATAACCCTTATCCTTACCCTAACCCTAACCCTAATCCTAACCCTAACCCTAAACCTAACCCTTACCCTTAGACTAACCCTAATCCTAAACCTAACCCTAAACCTTAGCCTTACCCTAACCTTAACCCTAACCTAACGCTAACCCTAATCTTAACCCTAAACCTAAATGTAACCCTAACCCTAACCTTAACCCTAACCCTAACCCTAAACCTTACCCTTTCCCTAACTCTAACCCTAACCCTAACCCTAACCCTGCCACCTAAACCGAACCCTTACCCTAACCCTTACCCTAACCCTAACCTAACCCTAACACTTACCATTACCCTAACCATAATACTTATCCTAACCCCTAACCCTAACCCTTACCCTTACCCTAACCCTAACCCTAACACTAACCCTAACCCTAACCCTATCCCTAACCCTTACCCTAACCTTAACCCTAATCCTTACTCTAACCCTAACCGTAACCTCAATCTTAACCCTAACCCTAACCCTAACCCTAACCATTACCCTTACCCTAACCCTAACCCTCACCCTTAGCCTAACCCTTACACTAGCCCTAACCCTAACTCTTACCCTAACCCTAACCCTAACCTCAACATTAACCCAAAGCCGAACCCTAACCCTAACCTTTACCCTTACCCTTACCTTAACCCTAAACCTAACCCTAACCCTCACACTTACCCTAAGCCTAACCCTAACCTAACACTTACCCTTAACCTAACACTAACCCTAACCTTAAACCCAACCCTAAACCTAACCCTAAACCTAACCATAACACTTACTCTAACCCTAACCCTAACCCTCACTCTAACCCTAAAACTTACCCTTACCCTAACCCTAACCCTTATCCTAACCGTAACTCTAACCCTAACCCAACCCGTAACCTAACCCATATGATTAAACCTAACCCCTAACCCTAACCCTAACCATTACCCTTACCCTAACCCTAACCCTCACCCTTACCCTAACCCTTACACTAGCCCTAACCCTAACTCTTACCCTAACCCTAACCCTAACCTCAACATTAACCCAAAGCCGAACCCTAACCCTAACCTTTACCCTTACCCTTACCTTAACCCTAAACCTAACCCTAACCCTCACACTTACCCTAAGCCTAACCCTAACCTAACACTTACCCTTAACCTAACACTAACCCTAACCTTAAACCCAACCCTAAACCTAACCCTAAACCTAACCATAACACTTACTCTAACCCTAACCCTAACCCTCACTCTAACCCTAAAACTTACCCTTACCCTAACCCTAACCCTTATCCTAACCGTAACTCTAACCCTAACCCAAACCCGTAACCTAACCCATATGATTAAACCTAACCCCTAACCCTAACCCTTACCCTAACCCTAACCCTAGCCCTTACCCTAACTCTAACCCTAAACCTTACCCTAACCCTAAACCTTACCCTAACCCTAACCATAACCCTAACCTTTACCCTTACCCTAACCCTTACCCTAACCCTTATGCTAACCCTAAATGTAACCCTAACATTACCAGTAACCCTAACCCTAACCCTAACCCTTACCCTTACTCTAACCGTAACCCTAAACCTAACCCTAACGCTTACACTTAAGCTCACCCCAACCTTAACCCTAACCCTAACACTAACCCTAACCTGGACTCTAACCCTTATCCTTACCCTAACCATAACCCTAAAATTAACGCTAAACGTAAACCTAACCCTTACCCTTAGACTAACCCTAATCCTAAACCTAACCCTAAACCTAACCCTTACCCTTAGACTAACCCTAATCCTAAACCTAAGCTTAAACCTTACCCTTACTCTAACCCTAACCCTAACCTAACCCTAACCCTAACCGTAACCCTAACACTTACCCATACCCTAACCCTAACCTAACCTTAACCATAACCATAATCTTAACCCTAACCCTTACCCTAACCCTAACCTCAACCTTAATCCAAAGCCTAAACCTAACCCTAACCTTTACCTTACCCTTACCTTAACTCTAACCCTAACCCTAACACTTACCCTAAGCCTAACCCTAACCTAACACTTACCCTTACCCTAACCCTAACCCTAACCTTAACCCCAACCCTAAACCTAACTCTAACACTAACCCTAACCCTAACCCTAACCCTAACGCTTAGCCTTACAATAACCCTAACCCTTATCCTAACCTTAACCCTAATCCTAACCCAAACGCGTAACCTAACCCATAACATTAATCCTAACCCCTAACCCTAACCCTTACCCTAACCATAACCCCAACCCTTACCCTAACCCTAACCCTCACTCTAACCCTAACCCTAACTCTAACTCTAACCCTAACCCTAACCCTTACCCTAACCTTAAACCTACCCCTTCCTCTAACTCTAACCCTAACCTCAACCATAACCCTAACCCTAACCCTTACCCTAACCCTAACCCTAACCCTTACCCTTACCCTAACCCTAACCCTAACACTAACCCTAACCCTATCCCTAACCCTTACCCTAACCTTAACCCTAATGCTTACTCTAACCCTAACCCTAAACTCAATCTTAAACCTAACCCTAACACTAACCATTACCTTAACCCTAACCTTAACCCTCACCCTTACCCTAACCCTTACCCTACCCTAACCCTAACTCTTACCCTAACCCTAACCCTAACCCTAACCTCAACATTAACCCAAAGCCTAACCCTAACCCTAACCTTACGCTTACCCTTACCTTAACCCTAAACCTAACCCTAACCGTAAACCTAACCCTTAACCTTAGACTAACCCTAATCCTAAACCTAACCCTAAACCTTACCTTTACCCTAACCCTAACCCTAACCTAAACCTAACCCTAACCTTAACCCTAACCCTTACCCTTACCCTAACCCCAATCCTACCCCTAACTCTAACACTTACCCTTACCCTAACCCTAACCCTAACCTTAACCATAAAAATAACCCTAACCCTACACCTTACCCTAACCCTAACCCTAAACCTAACCCGAACCCTAACCCTATCCCTAAACCTAACTCTTATTCTTACCCTAAACATAACCCTAAACCTAACACTAACCCTAACCCCTAACCCTAACCGTAACCCTAACACTAACCCTAACCCTTACCCTTACCATAACCCTAACCCTAAACTTAACGCTAACCCTAACCCTAACCATAACCCTCACCCTAACACTTACCCTAACCCTAACCCTTATCCTAACCCTAACCCTAACCCAAACCCGTAACCTAACCCATAACATTAATCTTAACCCCTAACCCTAACTCTTACCCTAACCCTAACTCTAACCCTTACCCTTTCCCTAACCCTAACCCTAAAGCTAACCCTCACCCTAACCATAACCATAACTCTAACCTCTAAACCTAATCCTAAACCAAACCCTAATATTTACCCTTATCCTAAACTTATCCCTAACACTAACACTTACCCTTACCCTAAACCCTACCCTAACCCTAACCCTAACACTTACCCTAACCCTAACCCTAACCCTTACACTATCCCTAACCGTAACCCTAACCTCAAAGTTAACCAAAACCCTAACCCTAACCCTAACCCTAAACTAACCCATAACATTAATCTTAACCCCTAACCCTAACCCTTACACTAACCCTAACCCCAACCCTTACCTTACTCTAAGCCTAACCCTAACACTAACCCTAACCCTAACCCTTACCCTAACCCTAACGATAACCCTTCCTTTAACTCTAACCCTAACGACAACCCTAACCCTACCCCACCCTAAACCTTACCCTTACCCTAACCCTAACCCTAACCCTAACCCTAACACTTACCCTAACCCTAACACTTATCCTAACCCTAACCATAACCCTAACCCAAACCCGTAACCTAACCCATAACATTAATCTTAACCCCTAACCCTAACTCTTACCCTAACCCTAAACCTAACCCTAACCCTTACCCTAATCCTAAACCTAACCCTAACCCTAACCCTAACCTTAACCCTAACCCTAACCCTAACCCTAACCCTTGCCCTTACCCTAAACCTAACCCTAAACCTAACACGAACCCTAACCCTAACGCTAACCCTAACCCTAACCCTTACACTTTCCCAAAACCTAACCCTAACCCTAACCTTAACCCTAACCCTAACCCTAACCCTAATCTTGACCCTAACTTTAACCCTAACTCTTACCCTTACCCTAACCCTAACCCTAACCCTAAGCCTAATCCTAACCCTGAACCTAACCCTAATCCTAACCCTAACCCTAACCCTAAGCATAACCCTAACCCTAATCCTAACCCTAATCCTTAAACGTACGCTAACCCTAAACCTAACCTTAACCCCAACCCTATACCTAACCGTAACCCTAACACTAACCCTTACCCTTACCCTACCCCTAAACCTAACCCTAACGCTAACACTAACCATTACACTAACCCTAACCCTAATCCTAACACTAACCCTTACCCTTACCCTAAATCTAACCCTAACCCTAAACCTAACCCTAACACTTACCCTAAGCCTAACCCTTACCCTTACCCTAACCCTAAACCTAACCCTTAAACTAACCCTAACCCTAACCCTTACCCTAACCCTAACCCTAAGCCTAACCCCTAACACTAACACTAAACCTAACTCTAAACCTAACCCTAACCCTAACCCTAACCCTAACCCTAACCCTAAACCTAACCCTAAACCTAATCTTAACACTAACCCTAAACCGAACCCTAACCCTAACTATAACTCTAACCCTAACCCTAACCCTTGCCCTTACCCTAAACCTAACCCTAAACCTAACACGAACCCTAACCCTAACACAAATCCTTACCCTAACCCTTACGCTTTCAATAACCCTAATCCTAAACCTAACCCTCACCCTAACCCTAACCCTAACTCTAACCTCTAACCCTAATCCTAAACCAAACCCTAATCCTTACCCTTATCCTAAACTTAACCCTAACACTAACACTTACCCTTACCCTAAACCCTACCCTAACCCTAACCCTAACCCTTACCCTAACCCTAAACTAAACCCTAACCCTTACCCTATCCCTATCCCTAACCCTAACCTCAAACTTAACCCTAACCCTAAACCTAACCCTAACCCTAACCTAACCCATAACATTAATCTTAACTCCTAACCGTAACCCTTAACCTAACCCTAACCCTAACCCCAACCCTTACCCTTACTCTAACCCTAACCCTAAAACTAACCCTAACCCTAACCCTTACCCTAACCCAAACCATAACCCTTCCTTTAACTATAACCGTAACGTCAACCCTACCCCTACCCCTAAACCTAACCGTACCCTTACCCTAACCCTAACCCTTACCCTAACCCTCACCCTAACACTTACCCTAACCCTAACCCTTATCCTAACCCTAACCCTAACCCAAACCCGTAACCTAACCCATAACATTAATTTTAACCCCTAACCCTAACTCTTACCCTAACCCTAACCCTAACCCTAACCCTAACCCTAACCTTAACACTAATCCTAACCCTAACCCTAACCGTAACCCTAACCCTAACCCTTGCCCTTACCCTAAACCTAACCTAAACTTAACACGAACCCTAACCCTAACGCTAACCCTAACCCTAACCCTTACCAGTTCCCTAACACTAACCCTAAACCTAACCCTCACCCTAAACCTAAACCTAACTCTAACATCTAACCCTAATCCTAAACCAAACCCTAATCCTTACCCTTATCCTAAACTTAACCCTAACACTAACACTTACCCTTACCCTAAACCTACCCTAACCCTAACCCTAACCCTTACCCTAACCCTAACCTAAACCCTAACCCTAACCCTTAAACTAACCCTAACCCTAACCCTTACCCTAACCCTAACACTAAGCCTAACCCCTAACCCTATCCATAAACCTAACTCTAACCCTAACCCTAACCCTAACCCTAACCGTAACCCTAACCCTAAACCTTGCCCTTACCCTAAACCTAACCTAAACTTAACACGAACCCTAACCCTAACGCTAACCCTAACCCTAACCCTTACCAGTTCCCTAACACTAACCCTAAACCTAACCCTCACCCTAACCCTAACCCTAACTCTAACCTCTAACCATAATCCTAAACCAAACCCTAATCCTTACCCTTATCCTAAACTTAACCCTAACACTAACACTTACCCTTACCCTAAACCATACCCTAACCCTAACCCTAACCCTTACCCTAACCCTAACCCTAACCCTAACCCTAAGCTTAACCCTAACCCTAACCCTAACCCTAACCCTAATCTTGACCCTAACTTTAACCCTAACTCTTACCCTTAACCTAACCCTAACCCTAACCCTAACCCTAAGCCTAATCCTAACCCTGAACCTAACCCTATTCCTAACCCTAACCCTAACCCTTAAACTAACGCTAACCCTAACCCTTACTCTAACCCTAACACTAAGCCTAACCCCTAACCCTAACCATAAACCTAACTCTAACCCTAACCCTAATCCTAACCCTAAACGTTACTCTAACCCTAAACCTAACCCTAACCCTAACCTTAACACTAACCCTAACCCTAACCCTAACCCTAACTTTAACACTAACCCTAACCCTAACCCTTGCCCTTTCCCTAACCCTAACCCTAAACCTAACCCTCACCCTAACCCTAACCCTAACTCTAACCTCTAACCCTAATCCTAAACCAAACCCTAATCCTTACCCTTATCCTAAACTTAACCCTAACACTAACACTTACCCTTACCCTAAACCCTACCCTAACCGTAACACTAACCCTTACCCTAACCCTAACCCTTACCCTATCCCTAACCCTAACCCTAACCCTAACCTCAAACTTAACCCTAACCCTAACCCTAACCCTAAACCAAACCTAACCCATAACATTAATCTTAACCCCTAACCCTAACCCTTACCCTAACCCTAACCCTAACCCCAACCCTTACCCTTACTCTAACCCTAACCCTAACACTAACCCTAACCGTAACCCTTACCCTAACCCTAACCATAACCCTTCCTTTAACTCTAACCCTAACCTCAACCCTAACCCTACCCCTAACCATATCCCTTACCCTTACCCTAACCCTAACCCTAACCCTAACCCTAACACTTACCCTAACCCTAACCCTTATTCTAACCCTAACCCTAACCCAAACCCGTAACCTAACCCATAACATTAATCTTAACCCCTAACCCTAACTCTTACCCTAACCCTAACCCTAACCCTAACCCTAACCTTAACACTAATCCTAACCATAACCCTTCCTCTAACTCTAACCCTAACCTCAACCCTAACCCTACCCCTAACTTTAACCCTTAACCTTACCCTAACCCTAACCCTAACCTTAACCCTTACCCTAAATCTAAGCCTAACCCTTACCCTAACCCTTACCCTAATCCTAACCTCAACCTTAACCCTAACCCTAACCCTAACCCTAACCCTTACCCTTACCTTACCATAACCATAACCCTAATCCTGACCCTAACCCTAACCCTAACCCTTACCGTAACCCTAACCCTAAACCTAACCCTAAATCTAACCCTAACACTAACAGGAACACTAACCCTAACCGTAACCCTAACCCTTACCCTTACCCTAACCCTAACCCTGAACCTAACCCTAACCCTAACCTGAACTATAACCCTTATCCTTACCCTAACCCTAATCCTAACCCTAACCCTAAACCTAACCCTTACCCTTAGACTAACCCTAATCCTAAACCTAACCCTAAACCTTAGCCTTACCCTAACCTTAACCCTAACCTAACGCTAACCCTAACCTTAACCCTAAACCTAAATGTAACCCTAACCCTAACCTTAACCATAACCCTAACCCTAAACCTTACCCTTTCCCTAACTCTAACCCTAACCCTAACCCTAACCCTACCACCTAAACCGAACCCTAACCCTAACCCTTACCCTAACCCTAACCTAACCCTAACACTTACCATTACCCTAACCATAATACGTATCCTAACCCCTAACCCTAACCCTTACCCTTACCCTAACCCTAACCCTAACACTAACCCTAACACTAACCCTATCCCTAACCCTTACCCTAACCTTAACCCTAATCCTTACTCTAACCCTAACCCTAACCTCAATCTTAACCCTAACCCTAACCCTAACCATTACCCTTACCCTAACCCTAACCCTCACCCCTACCTAACCCTTACACTAGCCCTAACCCTAACTCTTACCCTAACCCTAACCCTATCCTCAACATTAACACAAAGCCGAACCCTAACCCTAACCTTTACCCTTACCCTTACCTTAACCCTAAACCTAACCCTAACCCTCACACTTACCCTAAGCCTAACCCTAACCTAACACTTACCCTTAACCTAACACTAACCCTAACCTTAAACCCAACCCTAAACCTAACCCTAAACCTAACCCTAACACTTAATCTAACCCTAACCCTAACCCTAACTCTAACCCTAAAATTTACCCTTACCCTAACCCTAACACTTATCCTAACCCTAACCCAAACCCGTAACCTAACCCATACCATTAATCCTAACCCCTAACCCTAACCCTTACCCTAATCCTAACCCTAACCCTTACCCTAACTCTAACCCTAACCCTAAACCTTACCCTAACCCTAAACCTCACCCTAACCCTAACCATAACCCTAACCTTTACCCTTACCCTAACCCTTATGCTAACCCTAAATCTAACCCTAACATTAACAGTAACCCTAACCCTAACCTAACCCTAACACTTACCATTACCCTAACCATAATACTTATCCTAACCCTTAACCCTATCCCTTACCCTTACCCTAACCCTAACCCTAACACTAACCCTAAACCTAACCCTATCCCTAACCCTTACCCTAACCTTAACCCTAATCCTTACTCTAACCCTAACCCTAACCTCAATCTTAACTCTAACCCTAACCCTAACCATTACCCTTACCCTAACCCTAACCCTCACCCTTACCCTAACCCTTACACTAGCCCTAACCCTAACTCTTACCCTAACCCTAACCCTAACCTCAACATTAACCCAAAGCCGAAACCTAACCCTAACCTTTACCCTTACCCTTACCTTAACCCTAAACCTAACCCTAACCCTCACACTTACCCTAAGCCTAACCCTAACCTAACACTTACCCTTAACCTAACACTAACCCTAACCTTAAACCCAACCCTAAACCTAACCCTAAACCTAACCATAACACTTACTCTAACCCTAACCCTAACCCTCACTCTAACCCTAAAACGTACCCTTATCCTAACCGTAACCCTAACCCTAACCCAAACCCGTAACCTAACCCATACCATTAAACCTAACCCCTAACCCTAACCCTTACCCTAACCCTAACCCTAGCCCTTACCCTAAATCTAACCCTAAACCTTACCCTAACCCTAAACCTTACCCTAACCCTAACCATAACCCTAACCTTTACCCTTACCCTAACCCTTACCCTAACCCTTATGCTAACCCTAAATCTAACCCTAACATTAACAGTAACCCTATCCCTAACCCTAACCCTTACCCTTACTCTAACCGTAACCCTAAACCTAACCCTAACCCTTACACTTAAGCTCACCCCAACCTTAACCCTAACCCTAACACTAACCCTAACCTGGACTCTAACCCTTATCCTTACCCTAACCATAACCCTAAACCTAACACTAACCGTAAACCTAACCCTTACCCTTAGACTAACCCTAATCCTAAACCTAACCCTAAACATAACCCTTACCCTTAGACTAACCCTAATCCTAAACCTAACCTTAAACCTTACCCTTACTCTAACCCTATCCCTAACCTAACCCTAACCCTAACCCTAACCCTAACACTTACCCATACCCTAATCCTAACCCTAACCTTAACCATAACCATAATCTTAACCCTACCCCTTACCCTAACCCTAACCCTAACCTTAACCATAAAAATAACCCTAACCCTAACCCTTACCCTAACCCTAACCCTAATCCTAACCCTAAACCTTACCCTTACCCTAACCCTAACCCTAAACTTAACCCCTAACCCTAACCCTTAACCTAACCCTAAACCTAACCCTAACCCTAACCCTTACCCTTACCCTAACACTAAACCTAACTCTTACACTAACCCTAACCCTAAGCCTAAAACTTACTCTAAACCTAACCATAACCCTAAACCTAACCTTAACCCTAACCTTAACCCTAACCCTAACCCTTACCCTTACCCTAACCCTAACCCTAACCCTAAACCTAACCCTAACCCTAAACCTAACCCTAACCTTAACCCCAACCCTAACACTAACCCTTACCCTAACCCTAACCCTAACCCTAATCCTTACCCTAACCCTTACCCTAA
>JANJXV010000056.1:1750000-1752500 GCA_024803745.1 Megascapheus bottae | reverse complement strand
GCTAACCCTAAACCTACTCCTAACACTAACCTTAATCCTAACCCTTATCCTTACCCTAACCCTAACCCTAAACCTAACCCTAACCCTTACCCTTAGCCTTACCCTAACCCTAACCCTTACCCTAACCCTAATTCTTACCCTAACCCTAAATTTAATCCTAACCCTAACTTTAAACCTAACCCTTACCCTCACCCTTACCCTTACCCTAACCATAACCCCAAACCTAACCCTAACCCTAACCCTAACCCTTACCCTAACCCTAACCCTAACCCTTGCTCATACCCTAATCCTAACCCCAAGCCAAACCCTAAACCTAACCCTAACCCTAAACCTTTCCCTTACCCTAACCCTAACCCTAACCCTAACACTCACCCTTACCCTAACCTTAACCCTAACACTAACCTAAAACTAACCCTAACTTTTACCCTAACCTAAAACTTACCCCTAACCCTAACCCTAACCCTAACCCTTACCCTAACCTAAAACTTACCCCTAACCCTAACCGTAACCCTAACGCTCACCCTAAACCTAAACCTAACCCTAACCCTTACCCTAACCCTCACCCTAACCCTAACCCTTACCCTTACCCTAACCCTAACCCTAACCCTAAACCCAACCCTAAACCTAACGCTAACCCTTACCCTTATCCTAACGCTAACCCTTAATCTAATTCGAACAATAACACTAAATCTAACCCTTACCCTAACACTAATCCTTACCCTAATCCTAAACCTAACCCTAACCCTAATCCTAACCCTAACTCTAAACCTAACCTTAACCCTAACCCTAACCTTACCCTACCCTAACCCTAACCACAAACCTAACCCTAACCCTAACCCTAACCCTTACCCTAACCCTAACCCTAACCCTAACCCTAACACTTACTGTTACCCTAACCCTAACCCCAAACATAACTCTAACCCTAACCCTTACCCTTAGCCTAAACCTAACCCTAACCCTTACCCTAACCTTAACCCTAACTCTAACCCTAACTCTAACCCCTAACCCAAACCCTAACCCTAAACCTTACCCTTACCCTAACCCTAAAACTAATCCTAACCCTAAACCTAACCCCTAACCCTACCCTAAACCTAACCCTTACCGTTACCCTAACACTAACCCTAACCTTAACCCTAAACCTAACACTAACCCTAACCCTAACCCTTACCCTTGCCCTTACCCAAACCTAACCAAACCCTAACCCTAACCCTAAACCTAACCCTTACTCTTACCCTAACCCTAAACCCAAACCTAACCTAACCCTAACAATAAACCTTTCCCTTACCCTAACCCTAACCCTTACTTTAACCCTACAACTAAACCTAACCTTTATCCTAACCCTAACCCTAAACCCTAACCCTAACCCTTACCCTAAACCTACCCTTACCCTAACCCTAAACCTAACAATAACCCTAACCCTAACAACTAACCCTAAACCTAAACCTTGCCCTTACCCTTACCCTAACCCTAACCCTAAACTTAACCCTAAACCTAACACTAAACCTAACCCTGACCCTTACCCTAACCCTAACCCTAGCCCTTACCCTTACGCTAAACCTATCCCTAAAACTAACCCTAACCCTAACCCTTACCCTTACCCTAAACCTATCCCTAAAACTAACTCTAACCCTAACCCTAACCCTAACCCTTACCCTATCCCTAACCTTAACACTAACACTAACCCTAAACCTAACCCTAACACCTAACCCAAACCCTAACCCTAAACTTAACCCTAAACCTAACTCTAACCCTAAACCAAACTATTACCCTTACCCTAACCCTAACCCTAAACCTAAACCTAACATTTACCCTTACCCTAAACCTAACCCTAACCCTAACCCTAAACCTAACGCTAACCCTAACCCCACACCTAACCCTTACCCTAACCCTAACCCTAACCCTAACCTAACCCTTACCCTTACCATAACCCTAACCCTAACCTTAATGCTAAACCTAACACTAACCCTAAGCCTTACCCTAAACCTAACCCTAACCCTAATCCTTACAATAACCCTTACCCGAACCCTAAACTTAACCCTTACCCTTTCCCTAAACCTAACCCTAACCCTAACCCTTACCCTAACCATAACCCTAACCCTAACCCTAACTCTAACCCTAACCCTAATCTTAACCCTAACCCTTAACCTAACCCTAACATTAACCCTAACACCTAACCCTAACACTAACCCTAACCCCTAACCCTAACCCTAACCCTAACCCCTAACCCTAACCCTAACCTTAACCCTTATCCAAACCGTAACCCTAACCCTAACACTTACCCTTACGCCAACCTGTACCCTAACCCTAACACTAACCCTAACCCTTACCCTAACCCTAACCCTAACCCATAACCTTACCCTAAACCTAATCCTAACCCTAACCCTAACCCTAACCCTTACCCTAACCCTAAACATAAATATTACTCTTAACCTAAACCTAACCCTAACCCTAGCCCTAACCCTTACGCTTACCCTTGCCTTAACCCTAACCCTAACCCTAA
>JANJXV010000056.1:1740000-1742500 GCA_024803745.1 Megascapheus bottae | reverse complement strand
CTAACCCTTACCCTTACCCTAACCCTAACCCTAAACCTAACCCTAACCCTAAACCTAACCGTTACCCTTACCCTAACACTAATCCTAACCCTAACCCTTAAACTAACCCTAACCCTAACCCTTACCCTTACCCTAACCCTAACCCTAAACCTAACCCTAACCCTAAACCTAACCGTTACCCTTACCCTAACACTAATCCTAACCCTAACCCTTAAACTAACCCTAACCCTAACCCTAACTCTAACACTTACCCTAACCATACCCCTAACCCTAACCCTTACCCTAACCCTAACCCTAAACCTAACCCTAACCCTTACCCTTAGCCTTACCCTAACCCTAACCCTTACCCTAACCCTAATTCTTACCCTAACCCTAAATTTAATCCTAACCCTAACTTTAAACCTAACCCTTACCCTCACCCTTACCCTTACCCTAACCATAACCCCAAACCTAACCCTAACCCTAACCCTAACCCTTACCCTAACCCTAACCCTAACCCTTGCTCATACCCTAATCCTAACCCCAAGCCAAACCCTAAACCTAACCCTAACCCTAAACCTTTCCCTTACCCTAACCCTAACCCTAACCCTAACACTCACCCTTACCCTAACCTTAACCCTAACACTAACCTAAAACTAACCCTAACTTTTACCCTAACCTAAAACTTACCCCTAACCCTAACCCTAACCCTAACCCTTACCCTAACCTAAAACTTACCCCTAACCCTAACCGTAACCCTAACGCTCACCCTAAACCTAAACCTAACCCTAACCCTTACCCTAACCCTCACCCTAACCCTAACCCTTACCCTTACCCTAACCCTAACCCTAACCCTAAACCCAACCCTAAACCTAACGCTAACCCTTACCCTTATCCTAACGCTAACCCTTAATCTAATTCGAACAATAACACTAAATCTAACCCTTACCCTAACACTAATCCTTACCCTAATCCTAAACCTAACCCTAACCCTAATCCTAACCCTAACTCTAAACCTAACCTTAACCCTAACCCTAACCTTACCCTACCCTAACCCTAACCACAAACCTAACCCTAACCCTAACCCTAACCCTTACCCTAACCCTAACCCTAACCCTAACCCTAACACTTACTGTTACCCTAACCCTAACCCCAAACATAACTCTAACCCTAACCCTTACCCTTAGCC
The DNA here is from genome assembly GCA_024803745.1 of Megascapheus bottae. Taxonomy (NCBI): domain Eukaryota; kingdom Metazoa; phylum Chordata; class Mammalia; order Rodentia; family Geomyidae; genus Megascapheus; species Megascapheus bottae. The sequence goes on along the minus strand of JANJXV010000056.1, from coordinate 1,741,332 downwards.
TAAACCTAACCCTAACCCTTACCCTAACCTTAACCCTAACTCTAACCCTAACTCTAACCCCTAACCCAAACCCTAACCCTAAACCTTACCCTTACCCTAACCCTAAAACTAATCCTAACCCTAAACCTAACCCCTAACCCTACCCTAAACCTAACCCTTACCGTTACCCTAACACTAACCCTAACCTTAACCCTAAACCTAACACTAACCCTAACCCTAACCCTTACCCTTGCCCTTACCCAAACCTAACCAAACCCTAACCCTAACCCTAAACCTAACCCTTACTCTTACCCTAACCCTAAACCCAAACCTAACCTAACCCTAACAATAAACCTTTCCCTTACCCTAACCCTAACCCTTACTTTAACCCTACAACTAAACCTAACCTTTATCCTAACCCTAACCCTAAACCCTAACCCTAACCCTTACCCTAAACCTACCCTTACCCTAACCCTAAACCTAACAATAACCCTAACCCTAACAACTAACCCTAAACCTAAACCTTGCCCTTACCCTTACCCTAACCCTAACCCTAAACTTAACCCTAAACCTAACACTAAACCTAACCCTGACCCTTACCCTAACCCTAACCCTAGCCCTTACCCTTACGCTAAACCTATCCCTAAAACTAACCCTAACCCTAACCCTTACCCTTACCCTAAACCTATCCCTAAAACTAACTCTAACCCTAACCCTAACCCTAACCCTTACCCTATCCCTAACCTTAACACTAACACTAACCCTAAACCTAACCCTAACACCTAACCCAAACCCTAACCCTAAACTTAACCCTAAACCTAACTCTAACCCTAAACCAAACTATTACCCTTACCCTAACCCTAACCCTAAACCTAAACCTAACATTTACCCTTACCCTAAACCTAACCCTAACCCTAACCCTAAACCTAACGCTAACCCTAACCCCACACCTAACCCTTACCCTAACCCTAACCCTAACCCTAACCTAACCCTTACCCTTACCATAACCCTAACCCTAACCTTAATGCTAAACCTAACACTAACCCTAAGCCTTACCCTAAACCTAACCCTAACCCTAATCCTTACAATAACCCTTACCCGAACCCTAAACTTAACCCTTACCCTTTCCCTAAACCTAACCCTAACCCTAACCCTTACCCTAACCATAACCCTAACCCTAACCCTAACTCTAACCCTAACCCTAATCTTAACCCTAACCCTTAACCTAACCCTAACATTAACCCTAACACCTAACCCTAACACTAACCCTAACCCCTAACCCTAACCCTAACCCTAACCCCTAACCCTAACCCTAACCTTAACCCTTATCCAAACCGTAACCCTAACCCTAAC
>JANJXV010000056.1:1685000-1730000 GCA_024803745.1 Megascapheus bottae | reverse complement strand
CCTAACCCTAACCCTAAACCTAACCCTAACCCTAACCCTAACCTTAACCCTAATCCTAACCCTAACCCTTGCCCTTACCCTAACCCTAACCCTAAACCTAACCCTAAACCTAACCCTAAACCTAAACTTAACCCTAACCGTAAACCTTACCCTAAACCTAACCCTAACCCTAATCCTAACCGTAACCCTAACCCTAACCCTAAACCTTACCATAAACCTAACCCTAACCCTAACATTAACCTTAACCCTAACCCTAACCCTAACCCTAACCCTTAACCTTACCCTAACCCTAACCCTTACTCTTAACTTAACCTTAACCCTAACCCTAAACCTAACGCTAACCCTAACCCTAACCCTAACCTTAAACCTAACCCTTACTCTTACCTCAACCCTAACCCTAACCCTAAACCTAACGCTAACCCTAACCCTAAACCTAAACCTAACCCTTACCCTTACCCTGAACCTAACCCTAACCCTAACCCTAACCTTAACCCTAACCCTTACTCTTAACTTAACCTTAACCCTAACCCTAAACCTAATGCTAACCCTAACCCTAACCCTAACCCCAACCTAACCCTTACCCTAACCCTTATCCTAACCCTAACCCAAACTCTAACCCTAACCCTAACCTTATACCTAACCCTACCTTAACCCTAACCTTAACCTATCCCTAACACTAACCCTAACACCTAACCCTAACCCTTACCCTAACCCTTACCAAAACCCTAACCCTAACACTACCTCTAAACCCTAACCCTAACCCTACCCCTAACCCTTTCCCTTATCCTAACCCTAACCCTAACCCTAACACTTACCCTTACCCTAACCCCTACCCTAACCCTAACCCTTACCCTAACCCTACACCTAACCCTAACCCTAATCCTAACCCTAACCCTAACTGTAATCCTTAACCTAAGCCTAACCCTAACCCTAAACTTACCCTTACCCTTTACCTAACCCTAACCCAAACCCTAACCCTAATCCTTACCCTAACCCTAAGCCTAACCCTAACCCTTAAGCTTATCCTCTCATTAACCCTAACCGTAACACTTACCCTTACCCTAACCCCTACCCTAACCCTAACCCTAACCCTAACACTTACCCTAACCCAAACCCTAACCCTTACCCTAACCCTAACCCTGACCCTAAACTTACCCCTAACCCTAACCCTAACCCTTACCCCTACACCTACCCTAACCCTAAACCTAAACCTAACCCTAACCCTAAACCTACCCTTAACCCTAACCCTAACCCTAACCCTTGCCCTTACCCTAACCCTACCACTAAACCTAACACTAACCCTAACCCTAACCCTAAACTTAACGCTTACCCTTACCCTAAACCTAACCCTAAACTTAACCCTAACCCTAACCATAAACCTAACCCCTAACCCTAACCCTAACCCTAACTCTTACCCTTATCCTATCCCTAACCCTAACCCTAACCCTAACCTTTACCCTTACCCTAACCATAAACCTAACCCTAAACGTTAAACTTACCCTAAACCTAACCCTAACCCTAACCCTAACCTTAACCCTAATCCTAACCCTAAACCTTGCCCTTACCCTAATCCTAACCCTAAACCTAACCCTAAACCTAACCCTAACCCTAACCCTAACCCTAAACCTTACCCTAACCCTAACCCTAACCCTAATCCTAACCGTAACCCTAAACCTAACCCTAAACCTAATCCTTGCCCGTACCCTAACCCTAACCCTAAACCTAATCCTAAATCTAATCCTAACCCGTACCCGTACCCTAACCCTAAACCTAACTCTAATCCTAACCCTAACCCTAACCCTTAACCAAACTCTAACCATACCCCTAACCCTTACCCTAACCCTAACCCTAACCCTAACCCTTATCCTAACACTAACCCTAACTCTAACCCTAACCCTTACCCTAACCATAACTTTAACCCTAACCCTAACCCTTATCCTAAACCTAACCCTAACACTAACCTCTACCATTACACTAACCATAACCCTAACTCTAACCCTAACCCTAACCCTAACCCAAACCCTTACCCTAACCCTAACCCTTACACTTACTCTAACCCTAAACCTAACCCTAACCCTAAACCTTACCCTAACCCTAACCCTAACAGTAACCCTAACCCTTACCCTAACCATAACCCTAACCCCTAACCCTAACCCTTATCCTAACCCTAACACTAAGCCTAACCCCTACCCTTACACTAACCCTAAACCTAACTATAACCCTAACCCTAACCCTAAAACTAACCCTTACCCTAACCCTAACCCTTACCCTACCACTAACCCTAATTTTAACCCTAATCCTTACCCTTACCCTAACTCTAACCCTAAACCTAACCCTAAACCTTACCATTACCCTAACCCTAACCCTAACCTTAACCCTACCCTAATCCTAACCCTAAACCTAACCCTACCTCTAACCCTAACCCTAACCCTAAAACTAACCCTTAACCTAAACCTAACGCTTGCCCTTACCCTAACCCTAACCCTAAACCTAACACTAACTCTAACCCTAACCATTACCCTTACCCTAAACCTAACCCTAAACCTAAACCTAACCCTTGCCCTTACCCTAACCCTAACCCTAAAACTAACACTAACCCTAACCCTAAACCTAACCCTTACCCTTACCCTAACCCTAACCCTAAACATACCGTTAACCCTAACACTAAACCTAACCCCTAACCCTAACCCTAACCCTAAACCTTAACCTTATCCTATCTCTAACCCTAACCCTAACACTTACCTTACTCTAACCCCTACTGTAACCCTAACTGTAACCCTAGCCCTTACCCTAAACCGAACCTTACCCTAACCCTAAATCTTACCCTTAAACTAACCATAAACCTAACCCTAACCCTAACCCTAATCCAAGCCCTAATCCTTACCCTTACCTAACCCTAACTCTAACCCTAAAACTAACCCTTACCCTAACCCTAACCCTAACCCTAACCCTTAACCTAACCCTAACCCTAACCCTAAATTTAAAACTAACCCTAACCCTAACCCTAACCCTTACACTTACCCTAACCCTAACCCTAAACCTAACCCTAACCCTAACCGTAAACCTAACACTAACCCTAACCCTAAACCTAACCCTTGCCCATACCCAAACATTAACCTAAACCTAACCCTAACCCTAACACTAACCCTTACCCTAACCCTAACCCTAACCCTAACCCTTACCCATACCCTAACCCTAACGCTAACCCTAACAATAACACTAACCCTAACACATACCTTATCATAACCCTAACCCTAAACATTACCATAACCCTAACCCTTACCCTAACCCTAACCCTAACCTAAACCCAACCCTAAACCTAACCTTAACCCTAACCTTACGCTTAACCTGACGGTAACTCTAAACTTAACCCTAACACTAACAGTAACACTAACCCTTACCCTAACTATAACCCTAACCCCTAACCCTAACCCTTATCCTAACCCTAACCCTAAGCCTAACCCCTACCCTTACACTAACCCTAACCCTAACTCTAACCCTAACCGTAACCCTAAAACTAACCCTTATCCTAACCCTAACCCTTACCCTAACACTAACCCTAATTTTAACCCTAATCCTTACCCTTACCCTAACCCTAACACTAACCCTAAACCTAACCTTAACACTAACCCTTACCTTTACCCTAACCCTAACCCTAAACCTAACCCTAAACCTTACCATTACCCTAACCCTAACCCTAACCTTAACCCTACCCTAATCCTAACCCTAAACCCAACCCTACCTCTAACCCTAACCCTAACCCTAAAACTAACCCTTACCCTAACAATAACCCTAAGCCTAACCATTACCCTTACCCTAAAGCTAACCCTAAGCCTAAACCTAACCCTTGCCCTTACCCTAACCCTAACCCTAAACATAACCCTAACCCTAACCATAACCCTAACCCTTACCCTAACCATAACCCTAACCTAAACCCAACCCTAAACCTAACCCTAACCCTAACCTTATGCTTAACCTGACGCTAAATCTAAACCTAACCCTAACCCTAAACCTAACCCTAATCCTTACACTAACCCTAAACCTAACCCTAACCCTAACACTTGCCCTTACCCTAACCCTAACCCTAAACCTAACACTAAACCTAACCCTAACCCTAACCGTAACCCTAACCCTAATCCTTACCCTAACCTTAACCCTAAACGTAACCCTAAACCTAACCCCTAACCCTAACCCTAACCCTTACCCTTATCCTATTCCTAACCGTAACCCTAACACTTACCCTTACCCTAACCCCTACCCTAAACCTAACCCTAAACCTAACCCTAACCCTTACCCTAACCCTAACCCTTACACTAACCCTAACCCTACCCCTAACCCTAAATCTAACCCTAACCCTAATCCTAAACCGAACCCTTACCTAACCCTAACCCTAACCCTTCCTCTACCCTAAACCTAACCTCAACCATAACCCTAACTCTAACCCTAACCCTAACCCTTACCCTTACCCTAACCCTAACCCTAACCCTAAACCTTACCCTAACCCTAACCCTTACCCTAACCCTAACCCTAAATTCAAACTTACCCCTAACCCTAACCCTAACCCTAACCATAACCCTTATCCTAACCCTAACCCTAACCCTTAGCCTAACCCTAACCCTAAACTCAACCTTACCCCTAACCCTAACCCTAACCCTAACCCTAACCCTAACCCTTATCCTAACCCTAACCCTAACCCTAACCTGAACCTTAACACTTAGCCTAACCCTAACACTAACCCTTACCCTTCCCATATCCCTTACCCTTACACTAACCCTAACCCTAACCCCTACCCTTATCCTATTCCTAACCGTAACCCTAACACTTACCCTTACCCTAACCCCTACCCTAAACCTAACCCTAACCCTAACCCTAAACTTAACCCCAACCCTATACCTAACCATAATCCTAACCCTATACCTTACCCTAACCCTAACCCTTACCCTAACCCTAACCCTAATCCTAACCCTCACCTTAACCTTAACCCTAACACTAACCCAAACCCTAAACCTAACCTTAACTCTAACCCTTACCCTTACCCTAACCCTACACTATACCTAAACCTAACCCTTACCCTTACGCTAAACATAAACCTAACCCTAACCCTTACCCTTACCCTAACGCAAACCCTAACCCTAACCCTAATCCTAACGTTAAACCTAACCCTAACCCTTACCCTAACCCTAACCCTAACCCTAACACATACCCTTACCCTAACCCTACCCCTAACACTTAACCGTACACTAACATTAAACCTAACCGTAACCACAAACCTAAACCTAACCCTAACCTTAACCCTAACCCTAACCTTTAACCTAATCCTAACCCTAACCCTAACCCTTACCCTTACACTAACGTTAAACCTAACCTTAACCCCAAACCTAAATCTAACCCTAACCCTAACCCTTACCCTAACCCTAACCCAAACCCTAACCTCAACCTTAACCCTAAGCCTAACCCTAACACTAACCCTTACCCTTACCCTTACCATAACCCTTACCCTTACACTAACCCTAACCCGAACCCTTACCCTAACCCGAACCCTAAACTTAACCCCAACCCTATACCTAACCATAATCCTAACCCTATACCTTACCCTAACCCTAACCCTAACCCTTACCCTAACCCTAACCCTAATCCTAACCCTCAGCTTAACCTTAACCCTAACCCTAACCCAAACCCTAAACCTAACCTTAACTCTAACCCTTATCCTTACCCTAACCCTACACCTATACCTAAACCTAACCCTTACCCTAACCCTAACCTTAAACCTAACCCTAACCCTTACCCTAACCCTAACCGTAACCCTAACACTAACCCTAACCCTAACCCTTACCCTTACCCTTACCCTAAACCTAAACCTAAACCTAAATCTAACCCTAACCCTAACCCTTACAATAACCCTAACCCTTAGCCTAACCCTAACCCTAAACTCAACCTTAACCCTAACCTTATCCCTAACCCTAACCCTAAACCTTACACATAACCTAACACTAAGCCTAACCCAAACCCTAACCCTAACCCTTATCCTAACCCTAACCCAAACCCTAACCTCAACCTTAACCCTAACCCTAACCGTAACCCTAACTCTAACCCTTATCGTTACCCTAAAACTAAGCCTAACCCAAAACCTAACCCTAACCCTTACCCAAACCCTAACCCTAACCCTAACCCTTACTCTTACCCTCTCCCTAACCCTACACCTTACCCTAACCCTAACCCTAACCTTAACCCCAACGCTAAACCTAACCCTAACCTTAACGCTAACTCTTACCCTACACCTAAACCTAACCCTAACCGTTACCCTACCCCTACCCCTAATCCTAACCCTAACCCTTACTCTTACCCTCACCTTAACCTTAAGCCTAACCCTAACCCTAACCATAACTTTAACTATAACCCTTGTCCTTAACCTAACCCTAACCCTAACACTAACCAAAACCCTAACCTTAACCCTAACCCTAAGCCTTACCCTAACCCTAACCCTAACCGTAACCCTAACATTTACTCTAACCCTAACCCTAAACTTAACCCTAACACATACCCTTACCCTATCCCTACCCGTAACCCTAACAGTAACAATAAACCTAACCCTAACCGTAACCCTAACCCTAAATTTTACCCTAACCCTAACCCTAGCCCTAACCCTTACCCTAACCCTAACACTAAACCTAACCCTAACCCTAAACCTAACCCTTACCCTTACCCTAACCCTAAACCTAACCCTAATCCTTACCCTTATCCTAACGCAAACCCTAACCCTAACCCTAACCCTAACCTTAAACCTAACCCTAACCCTTACACTAATCCTAACCCTAACCCTAACGATTACCTTTACCCTCAGCCTAACCCTAACCCTTACCCTAACCCTAACCCTAACCCTCTCCCTAACCCTAACCCTTACCCTAAACCTAAACCTAAGCCTTACCCTTACATTTTCCCTAACCATAATCCTAACTCTATACCTTACCCTTACTCTAACCCTAACCCTAACCTTAACACCAACCCTAAACCTAACCCTAACCCTAACCCAAACCCTTACCCTAAACCTAACCCTAACTCTAACACTTACCCTTACACAAACCCTAACCCTTATCCTAACCCTAACCCTAAACCTAACCCTTAACCTAACCCTTCCCCTAACCCTAATCCTAACCCTAACACTAACCCTTCCTCTAACCCTAACCCTATCCTCCACCATAACCTTAACCCTAACCCTAACCCTAACCCTAACCCTTACCCTTACCCTTACCCTAACCCTAACCCTAACCCTAACCCTTACCCTAACCATAACACTAACACTAACCTCAACCATAACCCTAACCCTAACCCTAACCCTAAACCTTACCCTAACCCTAACCCTTACCCTAACCCTAACACGAACCCTAACCTCAACCATAACCCTAACCCTAACCATAACCCTAACCCTAACCTCAACCTTAACCCTCACCTTAACCCTAACACTAACCCTAACCTCAATCTTAACCCTAACCCTAACACTAACCCGACCTTTACCCTAACCCTAACCCTAACATTAGCCCCAAATCTAAACCTAACCCTAAACCTAACCCTTACCCTAACCCTAACCCTAGCCCTAATCCTAAACCTAACACTTATACTTAACCTAACCCTAACCCTTATAATAACCCTAAACCTAACCCTAAACATAACCCTTAACCTAACCCTAACAATAACCCTAAACCCTAACCCCAACCCTAACCCTAGCCCTTACCCTTTCTCTAACCCTAACCCTAACTCTAACCCTAACCCTAACCCTTACCCTAACCCGAAACCAAACCCTAACCCTTCCTCTAACCCTAACTCTAACCTCAACCATAACCCTAACCCTAACCCTGACCCTAACCCTTACCCTTACCTTAACTCTAACCCTAACCCTAACACTTACCCTAACCCTAACCCTTACCCTTACCCTAACCCTAACTCTAACCCTAACCTCAACCTTAACCCTAACCCCAACCCTAACCCTAACTCTAACCCTTACCGTTACCCTAAAACTAAGCCTAACCCAAACCCTAACCCTAACCGTAACCCTAACCCTAACCCTAACCCTTACCCTTACCCTCACCCCAACCCTAACCCTTACCCTAACACTAACCCTAACCTTAAACCCAACGCTAAACCTAACCCTAACCATAACCCTAACCCTTACCGTAACCCTAAACCTGACCCTAACCCTAACCCTTACCCTAAACCAACCCCTAATCCTAACCCTAACCCTTACCCTTAGCCTCACCTTAACCTTAACCCTAACCCTAACCCTAACCCTAACCTTAAATATAAACCTTGTCCATTCCCTAACCCTAACACTAACACTAACCCTAACCCTAATCTTAACTCTAACCCTAAGCCTTACCCTAACCGTAACCGTAACCGTAACACTTACCCTAACCCTAACCCTAACCCGAAAACTAACACATACCCTTACCCTAACCCTACCCGTAACCCTAACAATAACAATAAACCTAACCCTAACCCTAACCCTAAACCTAAACATTACCCTAACCCTAACACTAGCCCTAACCCTTACCCTAACCCTAACACTAAACCTAACCCTAACCCTAAACCTAACCCTTACTCTTACCCTAACCCTAAACCTAACCCTAACCCTTACCCTTACCTAACGCTAACCCTAACCCTAACCCTAACCCTAACCTTAACCCTAACCCTAACCCTTACCCTATCCCTAACGCTAACCGTAACCCTAACACTTACCCTAAACTTAAACCTAACCCTCACCCTAACCCTAATACATACCCTTACCCTAACCCAAAACTTAACCCTAACGGTAACCCTAAACCTAACCCTAACCTTAACCCTAACCCTAAACCTTACCCTAAACCTAACCCTAACCCTTACCCTTACACTAACCCTAAACCTAACCTTAACCCCAACCCTTAACGTAACCCTAACCGTAACCCTAACCCTTACCCTTACCCTATCCCTAACCCTAAACCTAACCCGAACCCTAACCCTAACCCAAACTTTTACCCTAACCCTAACCCTAATCCTAAACCTAAACCTAAATCTTACCCTAACCCTAACCCTAAACCTAAACCTAACCCTAACCTTAACACTAACCCTTACCCTTACACTAACCCTAACCCTAACCCTAACCCTAAACGTAAACATAACCCTAACCCTAACATTTACCCTTAACCTAATCTAACCCTAAACATAAACCTAACCCTTACCCTTACACTCACCCTAACCTTAACCCTAAACCTAATCCTAACCCTAAACCTAACCCTAACCCTAACCCTTACCCTTAATCTAACCCTAACCCTAACACTACCCTAACCCTAACATTAACCCTAACCCTTACCCTTACCCTAACACTAATCCTAACCCTAACAATAACACTTATCCTATCCCTAACCCTAACCCTAACCCTAACCCTAAAGCTTACCATTAAGCTAACCCTAACCCTAACCTTAACCAAAACCTAACCCTACCCATAACTCTAACCCTTACCCTAACCCTAACCCTAAACCTAACCCTAAACCTAACCCTAACCCTTACCCTTTTCCTAACCCTAACCCTAACCCGAACCTTAACCTTTACCCTTACCCTAACCCTAACCCTAAACCTAACCCTAACCCTTACCTTACCCCTAACCTAACCTTAACCCTAACCCTTACACTTACCCTTACCCTAACCCTAACCCTAAAACTAACCCTAACCCTAACCCTAATCCTAAACCTTATCCTTCCCCTAAACCTAAACCTAACCCTAACAATAACCCTTACCCTTACCCTAACCTTAACCCTAATCCTAACCCTAACCCTAACCCTAACCCTAACCTTAACCCTAAACCTAAACCTAACCCTAACCCTTACCATTACCCTTACCCTAAACCTAACCCTAAAACTAACCCTAACCCTAACCCTAATCCTAACCTTTACCCTTACCCAAACCCCAACCCTAAACCTAATCCTAACCCTAACCCTAACCCTAACACATACCCTAACCCTAACCCTAACCCTTACCCTTAACCTAATCCTAACCCTAACCTTGACCCCAACCATAAACCTAATCCTAACTCTAACACTAACCCTTACCCTAACCCTAACCCTAAAACTAACCCTATCACCTACCCCTACCCTAAACCTAACCCTAAGCCTTATACTAACCCTAACCCTAATCCTAACCCTAACTCTAACCCTTAACCTTACCCTAACACTAACCCTAACCCCTAACCCTAACCCTTACCCTAACCCTCACCCTAACCCTTACCCTAACCCTAAACCTAACCCTTACTCTAACCCTAACCCTAACCTCAATCTTAACCCTAAACCTAACCCTAACCCTTACCCTTCCCCTAACCCTCACACTAACCCTAAACTTAATCCTAACCTTAACCCCACACCTAAACCTAATCCTAACCCTAACCCTAAACCTTACCCTAACACTAACCCTAACCCTAACCCTAACCCTAACACTTACACTTACCCTAACCCTAACCCTTATCCTAACCCTAACACTAACCCTAAACCTAACCCTTAACCTAACCCTAACACTAACCCTAACCCGTAACCCTAACCCTTTCCCTAACCCTAACCTTAACCCTAATCCTTACCCTTATACTAACCCTAACACTAAGTCTATACCTAACCCTAACACTAGCCCTAAGCCTTACCCTTACCCTAACACTAACCTTAACCCTAACCCTAACCCTAACCCTAAGCCTAACCCTAACCTTAAATCTAAACCTAATCCTTACCCTAACCCTAAACCTAAACTTTACCCTTACCATAACCCTAAACCTAATCCTAACACTTACCCTTACCATAACCCCAACCCTAACCCTAACCTAACCCTAAACTTAACCCTAACCCTTACCTTGCCCTAAACCTAACCCTAACAGTAACCCTTACCCTTACCCTTACCTAACCCTAACCCTAAACCTAAACCTAAACCTAACCTCAACCTTAACCCTAACCCTAACCCTAATCCTAACCATAAACTCAACCTTAAACCTAACCCTAATCCTAAACCTTAACCTTACCCTAACCCTAACCCTAACCTTAACCCCAACCCTAAACCTACCCTAACCCTAACCCTTACCCTAACCGTAATCCTAACACTAACCCTAACACTTACCTTTACCCTAACCCTAACCCTTATCCTAACCTTAACCCTAACCTTAACCCTAACCTTTAACCTAACCCTAACACTAAGCCTATCCCCTAACCCTAATCCTTACCCTAACCCTAACTCCAACCCTAACCCTAACCCTTACCCTTACTCTAACTCTAACCCTAACTCTAATCCTAATCCTACACCTAACCCTAACCCTTAACCTAACCCTAACCCTAACCCTTCCTCTAACCATAACCCTAACCTCAACCATAACCGTAACCCTAACCCTAACCCTAACCCTTACCTTAACACTAACCCTAACCCTCACCCGAACCCTAAACCTAACCCTAACCCTAACACTTACCCTAACCCTAACCCTAATCCTTACCCTTACCTAACCCTAACCGTAATCTTAACCCCAACCCTAACCCTAACCCTAAACCTTACCATAACCCTAACCCTGAACCTAACCCGAACCCTGACCCTAACCCTAACCCTAACCCTTAAACTTACCCTTACCCTAACCCTAACACTAAACCTAACACTAACCCTAACCCTAACCCAAACAACTAACCATAACCCTAACCCTAACCCTTACCCTTACCCTAACCCTACCCCTAACCCTAACACTTACCATAACCCTAACAGTAATGCTAACACTAACCCTAACGCTAAACCTTACCCTAACCCTAAACCTAAACCTAATCCTTGCCCTAACCCTAAACCTAACCCTAACCCTTACCTTTTCCCTAACCCTAACCCTTACCCTTACCCTAAACCTAACCCTAAACCTAACCCTAACCCTAACCCTAACCCTAACCTTAACCCTAACCCTAACCCTAACCATTAGCCTTACCTTACCCTAACCCTAACCCTAAAACTAACCCTAACCCTAACGCTAACACTAACCTTTACCCTTACCCTAACCCTAACCCTAAACCTAAACCTAACCCTAACCCTAACCCTAACACCTAACCCTAACCCTAACCCTTACCCTTACCCTAACCCTCACCCTATCCCTAACACTTACCCTAACCCTAAGCCTAACCCTTACCCTTAACATAATCCTAACCCTAACTTTAACCCCAACCCTAAACCTATCACTAACCCTAACCCTTACCCTAACCCTAACCCTAACCCTAACCCTAACACCTACCTTTACCCTAACCCTAACCGTAACCCTTATCCTAACCCTAACCGTAAACCTAAACCTAACCCTTAACTAAACCCTAACACTAACCCTAACCCCTAACCCTAACCCTTACCCTAACCCTAACCCTAACTCTAACCCTAACCCTAAACCTTACCCTTACCCTAACCCTAACCCTTCCCCTTCCCCTAACCCTAACCCTAACCCTAACCCTTACCCTTACCCAAATGCTAGACCTAAACCTAATCCTTACCCTTACCATAACCATAACCCTAACCCTAATCCTAACCTTAACCCTAACGCTAACCCTCACCCTAACCCTAACCCTAAACCTAACACTTACCCTAACCCTAACCCTAACCATAAACCTAAGCCTAACCTTAACCATAACCATAACCCTAACCAAAACCCTTACACTAACCCAAACACTAAACCTAACCCGAACTATAACCCTATACCTAACCCTAAATCTTATCCTTACCCTAACCCTAAACCTAAACCTAACACTAACCCTAACCCTTAACCCTAACCGTAACCCTAACCCTAACCGTATCCCTTACCCTTACCCTAAACCTAACCCTAACCATAACCCTTACCCTAGCCCTAACCCCAACACTAAACCTAACCCTAAACCTAACCCTAAACCTTACCCTAACCCTAACCCTAAACCTAACCTTAACCTTAACCCTAACCCTTACCCTTACCCTAAAGCTAAACCTAACCCTAACCCTTACCCTAACCCTAACCCAAACCTTAACCCCAACCCTAACACTTACCCTAACCCTAACCACAACCCTTACCCTAACCCTAACCCTAACCCAAACCCTTAACTAACCCTAACCCTAACCCTTACCCTTACCTTAACACTATACCTAACCCTAACCCATACCCTTACCCTAACTCTAACCCTAAACCTAACCCTAACACATACCCTTACCCTAACCCTAGCCCTAACCCTAACCGTAAGCCTAAACCTAACGCTAAACCTAACCCTAACCCTAACGCTAACACTTACCCTAACCCTAACCTTAACCCCAACACTAAACCTAACCCTAACCCTAACCATTACCCTTACCCTTACCCTAACCCTAACACTAAACCTAACCCTAACCCTAAACCTAACCCTAACAATTACCCTACCCTAACGCTAATCCTAACCCTAACCCTTACCCTTAACCTAACCCTAACCCTAAACCTAAAACTAAACCTAACCCTAACCTTAACCCTAACCCTACCGTAACCCTTACCCTAACCCTAACCCTAATCTTAAACCTAACCCTTACACTTACCCTAACCCTAATCCTAACTCTAAATCTAACCCTAACCCTAACCTTAACCCTATCCATTGCCGTTAACCTAAACATAACCCTAAAACTAAACCTAACCCTAACCCTTCCCTAACCCAAACCCTAAAACTTACCCTAACCCTAACCGTAACCCTTCCCCTACCACTAACACTTAGCCTAACCCTAACCCTAACACTAATCCTTACCCTAACCCTACCCCTAACCCTAACCCTTACACTTACCCTAACCCTAAACATAATTTTAACCCTAACCATAACCGTAACCCTAACCCTAACCCTTACACTTACCCTAACCCTAACCCTAACTGTAACCCTTACTCTAACCCTAACCCCAACACTAAACCTAACCCTAACCCTAACCCTTACCCTAACCTTAACATTAACCACAACACTAAACCTAACCATAACCCTAACCCTAAACCTAACCTTAATCTTAATCCTAACCCTTACCCTTACCCTAACGCTAAACCTAAACCTAACCCTTACCCTAACCCTAACCCTAACCTTAACCCCAACCCTAAACCTAACTCTAACCCTAACCCTAACCCTTACCCTAACCCTAACCATAACCCTACCCTAAAACTTACCCTTAACCTAACTTTAACCCTAACCTTAACCCTAACCCTGATCCTAACCCTAACCCTCACCCTACACTTACCCTAACCCTTACCCTAAACCTAACTCTAACCCTTACCCTTACCTTAACACTGAACCTAACCCTAACCCTTACCCTTACCCTAACGCTAAACATAACCCTAACCCTAACCCTAACACATACCCTTACCCTAATCCTAAGCCTAACCCTAACCGTAACCCTAAACCTAACCCTAAACCTAACCCTAACCTTAACCCTAACACATACCCTAATCCTAACCTTAACCGCAACACTAAACCTAACCCTAACCCTAACCATAACCCTTACCCTTACCCTAACCCTAACCCTAAACCTAACCCTAACCCTTACCCTAACCCTAACCCTAATCCTAACCCTAACCCTTACCCTTACCCTAACCCTAACCCTAACCCTAAAATTAACCCTAACCCTAACCTTAACCCTAACCCTACCCTAACCCTTACACAAACCCTAAACCTAATCCTAAACCTAACCCTTACCCTTACCCTAACTCTAACCCTAAACCTAACCCTTACCCTAACCCTAACCCTAACCATTACCCTAACCCTAACTGTAACCCTTATTCTAACACTAACACTTAGCCTAACCCTAAACCTAACCCTAATCCTTACCCTAACCCTAACCCTAAAGCTAACTTTAACCCTAACCATAACCCTAACCCTAACCCTAACCCTTACCCTAACCCTAACCCTAACCCTTATCCTAACCCTAACTCTAAACCTAAACCTAACCTTAATCCTAACCCTAACCCTTACCCTTACCCTGACCCTAACCCTAAACCTAAACCTAACACTAAACCTAACCCCTAACCCTAACCCTTACCCTAACCCTAAAACTAAACCTAACCCCTAACCCTAACACTAAACCTAACGCCTAACCCTAACCCTAATCCTAAACCTAAACCTTACCCTAACCCTAAACCTAACCCTAACCCTAACCCTCACCCTAACCCTTATCCTTACCCTAACCCTATCCCTAATCGTAACCCCAACCCAAAACCTAACCCTTACCCTAACCTTAACCTTTACTCTAAACCTAACCCTTCCCTAACCCTAACGCTAAAACTTACCCTTACACTTACTCTAACCCTACCCGTAAACCTAAACCTTATCCAAAACCTAACCCTAACCCTAACCCTAACCCTAACACTATCCCTAACCCTAACCCTAACCCTACCACTTACCCTAACCTAAACCTAAACATAAACCTTAACCTAACCCTAACGCTAACCCTAACCTTTACCCTAACCCTAACCCTAACAATAACCCTTTCCCTAAACCTAAACCTAACCCTAACCCTAATCCGTACCCTTACCTTAACCCTATCCCTAATCTTAACCCCAACCCTAACCCTAACCCTAACCCTAACCCTTACCCTTACCCTAACCCTAACCCTACACCTAACCTTAACCTTAACCCTAACCCTTACCCTAAACCTAACCCTAAACCTAACCCTAACCCTACCCTAACCCTTACCCTTATCCTAACCCTAATCCTAACCCTAACCCTTACCCTTACCCTAACCCTAACCCTAAACTTAAAACTAACCCTATCCCTAAACTTAATCCAACCCTAACCCTAACCCTTACCCTAAATCTAACCCTAACCCTAAACATAACCCTTACCCTAACTCTCAACCTAACCCTAACCCTAAAACTAACCCTTACCCTTATCCTTACCCTAACCCTAACCCTAACTCTAAACCTAACCCTAACCCTAACCCTAACCGTAACCCTTACCCTTACCCTAACCCTAACACTAACCCTAACCCTTACCATAACCTAACCCTAATCCTAACTCTAACACTAACACTTACCCTAACCGTAACCCTAACCCTAACACTTACCCTAACCCTAACCCTAACCCTAACCCTAATCCTTACACTTACCCCCACCCTAAACCTAACTCTAACCCTAACTGTAACCCTAACCTTAACCCTAACAATTGCCCCAAACCTAACCCTAACCCTAAACCTAACCCTAACCTTAAACCTAACACTAACCCTAACCCTTACCCTTACCCTAACCCTAATCCTAAACCTAAAACTAACCAAAACCCTAATTCTAACCCCTAAACCCACCCCTAACCCTAACCCTTACCCTTATTCTAACCCTAACCCTAACCCTTACCCTTATTCTAACCCTAACCCTAACACTTACCCTTACCCTAACGCCTACCCTAACTTTAACCCTAACCCTAATCCTTACCCTAACCCTAACCCTAACCCTTATCCTTACGCTAATCCTGAACCTAACCCTAACCCTAATCCTTACCCTTACTTTTACCCTAACCCTAACCCTAACCCTAAGCCTTACCCTTACCCTAAACCTAACTCTAAACCTTACCCTAAACTTATCCCTAACCCTAACCCTAACCCTAACACTGATCCCAACACATACCCTTACCCTAACCGTAACCCTAACCCTAACCGTAACCCTAAACGTAAACCTAACCCTAACCCTATCATTAACCCTACCCCTAACCCTTACCCTTACCCTAACCCTAACCCTAAACCTAACCCTAAACCTTACCCTTACCCTCACCCTAACACTAACGTTAACCCTAACCCTAACCCTAACCCTAATATTAACCCTATCCCTTATCCTTACCCTACCCATAAACCTAACCCTAAACATAACCCTAACCCTAAACCTAACCCTAACGCTAACCTTAACCCCAACATTAAACCTAACCCTACCACTAACCCTAACCCTAAACCTTACCGTTACCCTAACCCTAACCCTAAACCTAAACCTAACCTTAACTCTAACCCTTATCCTTACCCTAACCCTAACCCTAAACCTAACCCTAACTCTATACCAAACCCTTACTCTTACCCTAACCCTAAACCTAACCCTAACCCTTACCCTTACCCTAACCCTGACCCTAACACTAACCCTAACCCTCACCTTAACCCTAACCCTTACCCTTACCCTAACACTAACCCTAACCCTAACCCTAACCATAACACTTATCCTAACCCTAACCCTAATCCGTACCCTTACCTAACCCTAACCGTAATCTTAACCAGAACCCTAACCCTAACCCTAAACCTTACCATAACCCTAACCCTGAACCTAACCCGAACCCTGACCCTAAACCTAACCCTAACCCTAACCCTTAAAATTACCCTTACCCTAACCCTAACACTAAACCTAACACTAACCCTAACCCTAACCCTAACAACTAACCATAACCCTAACCCTAACCCTTACCCTTACCCTAACCCTACCCCTAACCGTAACACTTACCATAACCCTAACAGTAATTCTAACACTAACCCTAACGCTAAACCTTACCCTAACCCTAAACCTAAACCTAATCCTTGCCCTTACCCTAAACCTAACCCTAACCCTTACCTTTTCCCTTACCCTAACCCTTACCCTTACCCTAAACCTAACCCTAAACCTAACCCTAACCCTAACCCTAACCTTAACCCTAACCCTAACCCTAACCATTAGCCTTACCTTACCCTAACCCTAACCCTAAAACTAACCCTAACCCTAACCCTAACACTAACCTTTACCCTTACCCTAACCCTAACCCTAAACCTAAACCTAACCCTAACCCTAACACTAACCCTTACCCTTACCCTAACCCTCACCCTATCCCTAACGCTTACCCTAACCCTAAGCCTAACCCTTACCCTTAACATAATCCTAACCCTAACTTTAACCCCAACCCTAAACCTATCACTAACCCTAACCCTTACCCTAACCCTAACCCTAACCCTAACACCTACCTTTACCCTAACCCTAACCGTAACCCTTATCCTAACCCTAAACCTAAACCTAAACCTAACCCTTAACCAAACCCTAACACTAACCCTAACCCCTAACCCTAACCCTTACCCTAACCCTAACCCTCACTCTAACCCTAACGCTAACCCTTACCCTTACCCTAACCCTAACCCTAACTCTAACCCTAAACCTAACCCTAACTCTAACCCTAACGCTAACCCTTACCCTTACCCTAACCCTAACCCTAACTCTAACCCTAAACCTAACCCAAATCCTTCCCCTTCCCCTAACCCTAACCCTAACCCTAACCCTAACACTTACTCTAACCCTAACCCTAACCCTAACCCTTAGCCTTCCCTAATCCTAACCCTAAACTTAACCCCTACCCCAAACCTAACCCTAACCCTAACCCTAACCCTTACACTAACCCTAACATTAACTCTACCCTAACACTTACCCTTACCCTAACTGTAACCCTTATCCTAACCCTAACCCTAAACCTAACCTTAACCTTAGTCCTAACCCTTACCCTTACCCTAAAGCTAAACCTAACCCTAACCCTTACCCTAACCCTAACCTTAACCTTAACCCCAACCCTAAACCTAACCCTAACCCTAATCCTAAACCTACCCCTTACCCTAACCCTAACCCTACCCTAAAACTTACCCTTAACCTAACTTTAACCCTAACCCTAACCATAACCCTTACCCTAACCCTAACCCTAACCCTTAACTAACCCTAACCTTAACCCTTACCCTTACCTTAACACTATACCTAACCCTAACCCATACCCTTACCCTAACTCTAACCCTAAACCTAACCCTAACACATACCCTTACCCTAACCCTAACCCTAACCCTAACCGTAAGCCTAAACCTAACGCTAAACCTAACCCTAACCCTAACGCTAACACTTACCCTAACCCTAACCTTAACCCCAACACTAAACCTAACCCTAACCCTAACCATAACCCTTACCCTTACCGTAACCCTAACACTAAACCTAACCCTAACCCTAAACCTAACCCTAACCCTTACCCTACCCTAACGCTAATCCTAACCCTAACCCTTACCCTTAACTTAACCCTAACCTTAAACCTAAAACTAAACCTAACCCTAACCTTAACCCTAACCCTACCCTAACCCTTACCCTAACCCTAACCCTAATCTTAAACCTAACCCTTACACTTACCCTAACCCTAATCCTAACCGTAAATCTAACCCTAACCCTAAACTTAACCCTAACCCTTGCCGTTAACCTAAACATAACCCTAAAACTAAACCTAACCCTAACCCTTCCCTAACACTAACCCTAAAACTTACCCTAACCCTAACCGTAACCCTTCCCCTACCACTAAGACTTAGCCTAACCCTAACCCTAACACTAATCCTTACCCTAACCCTACCCCTAACCCTAACCCTTACACTTACCCTAACCCTAAACATAACTTTAACCCTAAACGTAACCGTAACCCTAACCCTAACCCTTACCCTTACCCTAACCCTAACCCTAACCATAACCCTTACTCTAACCCTAACCCTAACACTAAACCTAACCCTAACCCTAACCCTTACCCTAACCTTAACCTTAACCTCAACACTAAACCTAACCCTAACCCTAACCCTAAACCTAACCTTAACCTTAACCCTAACCCTTACCCGTACCCTAACGCTAAACCTAAAACTAACCCTTACCCTAACCCTAACCCTAACCTTAACCCCAACCCTAAACCTAACTCTAACCCTAACCCTAATCCTTACCCTAACCCTAACCATAACCCTACCCTAAAACTTACCCTTAACCTAACATTAACCCTAACCCTAACCCTAACCCTGATCCTAACCCTAACCCTCACCCTACACTTACCCTAACCCTAACCCTAAACCTTACCCTAACCCTAACCCTAACCCTTACCCTTACCTTAACACTGAACCTAACCCTAACCCTTACCCTTACCCTAACGCTAACCCTAACCCTAACCCTAACCCTAACACATACCCTTACCCTAATCCTAAGCCTAACCCTAACTGTAACCCTAAACCTAACCCTAAACCTAACCCTAACCTTAACCCTAACACATACCCTAATCCTAACCTTAACCCCAACACTAAACCTAACCCTAACCCTAACCATAACCCTTACCCTTACCCTAACCCTAACCCTAAACCTAACCCTAACCCTAAACCTAACTCTAACCCTTACCCTAACACTAACCCTAATCCTAAACCTAACCCTTACCCTTACCCTAACCCTAACCCTAACCCTAAAATTAACCCTAACCCTAACCTTAACCCTAACCCTACCCTAACCCTTACACTAACCCTAACCCTAATCGTAAACCTAACCCTTACCCTTACCATAACTCTAACCCTAAACCTAACCCTTACCCTAACCCTAACTCTAACCATTACCCTAACCCTAACTGTAACCCTTACTCTAACACTAACACTTAGCCTAACCCTAAACCTAACCCTAATCCTTACCCTAACCCTAAAGCTAACTCTAACCCTAACCATAACCCTAACCCTAACCCTAACCCTTACCCTAACCCTAACCCTAACCCTTATCCTAACCCTAACTCTAAACCTAAACCTAACCTTAACCCTAACCCTAACCTTTACCCTTACCCTAACCCTAACCCTAAACCTAACCCTAACGCTAACCTTAACCCTAACCCTTACCCTTACCCTAACCCTAACCCTAACACTTACCCTAACCATAATACTAACCCTAACCGTTACCCTTACCCTAACTCTAAGCCTAACATTAACCATAAACATAACTGTAACCCTAACCCTACCTTAAACGTAACCCGAACCCTAACCCTATCCCCAACCCTAACTCTTATCCTTACCCTAACTCTAACACTAAACCTAACACTAACCCTAACCCCTAACCCTAACCGTAACCCTAACCCTAACCCTAACCCTTACCCTTACCCTAACCCTAACCCTAACCCTAACCGTAATCGTAACCCTTACCCTAACCCTAACCCCAACACTAAACCTAACTCTAACCCTAACCCTTACCCTATCCCTAACCTTAACCCCAACACTAACCCTAACCCTAACCCTAACCCTTACCCTTACTCTAACCCTAACCCTAAACCTCACCTTAACCTTAACCCTAACCCTTACCCTCACCCTAACGCTAAACCTAATCCTAACCCTTACCCTAACCCTAACCCTAACCTTAACCCCAACCCTAACCCTAACCCTTACCCTAACCCTAACCCTAACCTTAACCCCAACCCTAAACCTAACTCTAACCCTAACCCTAACCCTTACCCTAACCCTAACCCTACCCTAAAACTTATTCTTAACCTAACTTTAACCCTAAACCTAACCCTAACCCTTATCCTAACCCTAACCCTAATCCTAAAACTAACCCTTACCCTTATCCTAACCCTAACCCTAACCCTAACCCTAACACTTACCCTAACCCTAAACCTAACCCTACCCTAAAACTTATTCTTAACCTAACTTTAAGCCTAACCCTAACCCTAACCCTTATCCTAACCCTAACCCTAATCCTAAAACTAAACCTTACCATTATACTAACCCTAACCCTAACCCTAACACTTACCCTAACCCTAACCCTTACCCTAACCCTTACCCTAACCCTAACCCTAACGGTAACCCTTACCTAACCCTAACCTGAAACCTAACCCTTACCCTTACCTTAACACTAAACCTAACCCTAATCCTAACCCTTACTCTAACACTAACCCTAACCCTAAACCTAACCCTAACACATACCCTTACCCTAACCCTAACCCTAACTCTAACCGTAACCCTAAACCTAAACCTAAACCTAACCCTAACCCTAACACTTACCCTAACCCTAACCTTAACCCCACCACTAAACCTAACCCTAACCCTAACCCTAAACCTAACCCTAAACCTATCACTAACCCTAACCCTAAACCTTACCCTTAACCTAACCCTAACCCTAACCCTAAACATAACCCTAACCCTAACCTTAACCCTAACACTTACCCTTACCCTAACCCTAACCCTAACCCTAACACTTACCCTAACAATAACCCTAACCCTAATCCTTACCCTTACCCTAACTCTAAGCCTAACATTAACCATAACCATACCCTAACCCTAACCCTTACCCTAACCCTTCCCCCAAACCTTACTCTTATCCATACCCTAACCCTAACCCTAAACCTAACACTAAACCTAACCCCTAACCCTAACCGTAACCCTAACTCTAACCCTAATCCTTACCTTTACCCTAACCCTAACCCTAACGTTAACACTTACCCTAACCCTAACCCCAACACTAAACCTAACTGTAACCATAACCCTTACAATATCCCTAAACTTAACCCGAACAGTAAACCTAAACCTAACCCTAACACTAACCCTTACCCTTACCCTAACCCTAACCCTACACCTAACCTTAACCTTAACCCTAACCCTTACACTTACCCTAATGCTAAACCTAACCCTAACACTTACCCTAACCCTAACCCTAACCTTAACCCCAACCATAACCCTAACCCCTAACCCTAACCCTTATCCTAACCCTAACCCTATCCCTAACCCTACCCAAACCCTAACCCTAAACCTAACCCTAATCCTAACCCTTACCCTAACCCTAACCTTAACCCCAAAACTAAACCTAGCCCTAACCCTAACGCTAACATTTACCCTTACCCTAACCCTAAACCTAAACCTAACCCTAACACTAACCCTAACCCTAACCCTTACCCTAACCCTAACCCTAATCGTAACCCTAACCCTTACCCTTACCCTATCCCTAACCCTAACCATAAAACTAACCCTAACCCTAACCTGAACCCTAACCCTAACCCTAACCCTTACCATAATCCTAACCCTAATCGTAACCCTTACCCTTACCCTAACCCTAACCCTAACCCTAACCCTTACCCTTACCTAACCTTAAACCTAACCTTAACCCCACCCCTAAATCTAACCCTAACCCTAACTCTAAACCTAACCCTAACCCTAACCTTAACCCTAACACTTACCCTTACCCTAACCCTAGCCCTAACCCTAAACCTAACCCTAACCCTATCCCTAACCCTTGTCCTTACCCTAACCCTAACCCTAACCTTACCCTAACCCTAACCCTAAACCTAACCCTAACACTACCACTTACCCAACCCTAACCCTAATCCTTACCCTAACCCTAACCCTAACCCTTACACTAACCCTAACCATAAACCTAACCCCTAACCCTAAACCTTAACCTAACCCTAAAACTAACCCTAACCTAACCCTCACTCTTACCCTAACCCTTACCCTAACCCTAACTTTAACCCTAACCCTCACATTTACCCTTACCCTAACCCTAACCCTAAACCTAATCCTAACCCTAACCCTAACCCTAACCCTAACCTTAACCCTAACCCTAACCCTAACAATTGCCCTTACACTAACCCTAACCCTAAACGTAACACCAACCCTAACCCTAACCCTAACCCTAACACTAACCCTAAATCTTACCCTTACCCTAAACCTAACCCTAACCCTTACCCTAAACCTAACCCTAAACCTAAACCTAACCCTAACTTTACCTAAACCCTAACACTCACCCTAACCCTTACCGTTACCCTTACCCTAACCCTAACCCTAACCCTAACCCTAAAACTTACCCTTACCCTAACTCTAACCCTAAAGCTAACCCTAACCCTTATCCTAACCCTAACCGTAACCCTAACCCTAACCCTTTACGTAACCCTAACACTAAACCTAACCCCTAACCCTAACCCTTACCCTAACCCTAACACTAAACCTAACCCCTAACCCTAACCCTAACCCTAATCCTTACCCTTACACTCACCCTAAACCTAACTCTAACCCTAACCGTAACTCTAACCCTAACCGTAACCCTTACCCTAACCGTAACCGTTACCCTAACCGTAACCCTTATCCTAACCCTAACCCTAACCCTAACGCTAACCCTTACCCTTACCCTAAACCTAACCCTAACAATTGCCCCAAACCTAACCCTAACCCTAAACCTAACACTAACCCTAACCCTAACCCTAACCCTTACCCTTACCCTAAACCTAATCCTAAACCTAACACTATCCAAAACCCTAATTCTAACCCCTAACCCCACCCCTAACCCTAACCCTTACCCTTATTCTAACCCTAACCCTAACACTTACCCTTACCCTAACGCCTACCCTAACCCTAACCCTAACCCTAACCCTAACCCTTATCCTTACACTAACCCTGAACCTAACCCTAACCCTAATCCTTACCCTTACTTTTACCCTAACCCTAACCCTAACCCTAAGCCTTACCCTTACCCTAAACCTAAATCTAAACCTTACCCTAAACCTATCCCTAACCCTAACCCTAACCCTAACACTGACCCCAACACATACCCTTAACCTAATGCTAACCCTAACCCTAACCGTAACCCTAAACCTAACCCTAACCGTACCCCTAACCCTTACCCTTACTCTAACCCTAACCCTAAACCTAACCCTAACCCTTACCCTTACCCTCACCCTAACACTAACGTTAACCCTAACACTAACCCTAACATTAACCCTAACCCTTATCCTTACCCTACCCATAAACCTAACCCTAAAGCTAACCCTAACCCTAAACCTAACCCTTACCCTTACCATAACTATAACCCTAAACCTAACCCTAACCCTTACCCTTACCCTAACCCTAACCCTAAACCTTACCCTAACCCAAAACCTAACCCTAACCTTAACCGTAACCCTTACCCTTTCCCTAACTGTAACCGTAAACATAACCGTAACCCTAACCCTAAACTTTACCCAACCCTAACCCCAATCCTAACCCTAACCCTTACCCTTACCCTAACCCTAAGGCTAACCCTAAACCTAAACCTAATTCTAACCCTAACCTTAACCCTAACCCTAACCCTAAACCTAACCCTAACCCTAAACTTAAACCTTAACCCTAACCCTAACCATAACCATAACCATAACACTTACCCTAAACCTAACTCTAACTCTAACCCTAACCCTAAACCTTACCCTAACCCTAAGCCTAACCCTAAACCTAACCCTTATCGTAACACTAACCCTAACATGAACCCTAAGCCTTAACCTAACCCAAACACTTACCCTCACCCCTAACCCTAACCCCAACCCTAAACCTAACTCTAACCCTAACCCTAACCCTTACCCTAACCCTAACCCTACCCTAAAACTTATTCTTAACCTAACTTTAACCCTAAACCTAACCCTAACCCTTATCCTAACCCTAACCCTAATCCTAAAACTAACCCTTACCCTTATCCTAACCCTAACCCTAACCCTAACCCTAACACTTACCCTAACCCTAAACCTAACCCTACCCTAAAACTTATTCTTAACCTAACTTTAAGCCTAACCCTAACCCTAACCCTTATCCTAACCCTAACCCTAATCCTAAAACTAAACCTTACCATTATACTAACCCTAACCCTAACCCTAACACTTACCCTAACCCTAACCCTTACCCTAACCCTTACCCTAACCCTAACCCTAACGGTAACCCTTACCTAACCCTAACCTGAAACCTAACCCTTACCCTTACCTTAACACTAAACCTAACCCTAATCCTAACCCTTACTCTAACACTAACCCTAACCCTAAACCTAACCCTAACACATACCCTTACCCTAACCCTAACCCTAACTCTAACCGTAACCCTAAACCTAAACCTAAACCTAACCCTAACCCTAACACTTACCCTAACCCTAACCTTAACCCCACCACTAAACCTAACCCTAACCCTAACCCTAAACCTAACCCTAAACCTATCACTAACCCTAACCCTAAACCTTACCCTTAACCTAACCCTAACCCTAACCCTAAACATAACCCTAACCCTAACCTTAACCCTAACACTTACCCTTACCCTAACCCTAACCCTAACCCTAACACTTACCCTAACAATAACCCTAACCCTAATCCTTACCCTTACCCTAACTCTAAGCCTAACATTAACCATAACCATACCCTAACCCTAACCCTTACCCTAACCCTTCCCCCAAACCTTACTCTTATCCATACCCTAACCCTAACCCTAAACCTAACACTAAACCTAACCCCTAACCCTAACCGTAACCCTAACTCTAACCCTAATCCTTACCTTTACCCTAACCCTAACCCTAACGTTAACACTTACCCTAACCCTAACCCCAACACTAAACCTAACTGTAACCATAACCCTTACAATATCCCTAAACTTAACCCGAACAGTAAACCTAAACCTAACCCTAACACTAACCCTTACCCTTACCCTAACCCTAACCCTACACCTAACCTTAACCTTAACCCTAACCCTTACACTTACCCTAATGCTAAACCTAACCCTAACACTTACCCTAACCCTAACCCTAACCTTAACCCCAACCATAACCCTAACCCCTAACCCTAACCCTTATCCTAACCCTAACCCTATCCCTAACCCTACCCAAACCCTAACCCTAAACCTAACCCTAATCCTAACCCTTACCCTAACCCTAACCTTAACCCCAAAACTAAACCTAGCCCTAACCCTAACGCTAACATTTACCCTTACCCTAACCCTAAACCTAAACCTAACCCTAACACTAACCCTAACCCTAACCCTTACCCTAACCCTAACCCTAATCGTAACCCTAACCCTTACCCTTACCCTATCCCTAACCCTAACCATAAAACTAACCCTAACCCTAACCTGAACCCTAACCCTAACCCTAACCCTTACCATAATCCTAACCCTAATCGTAACCCTTACCCTTACCCTAACCCTAACCCTAACCCTAACCCTTACCCTTACCTAACCTTAAACCTAACCTTAACCCCACCCCTAAATCTAACCCTAACCCTAACTCTAAACCTAACCCTAACCCTAACCTTAACCCTAACACTTACCCTTACCCTAACCCTAGCCCTAACCCTAAACCTAACCCTAACCCTATCCCTAACCCTTGTCCTTACCCTAACCCTAACCCTAACCTTACCCTAACCCTAACCCTAAACCTAACCCTAACACTACCACTTACCCAACCCTAACCCTAATCCTTACCCTAACCCTAACCCTAACCCTTACACTAACCCTAACCATAAACCTAACCCCTAACCCTAAACCTTAACCTAACCCTAAAACTAACCCTAACCTAACCCTCACTCTTACCCTAACCCTTACCCTAACCCTAACTTTAACCCTAACCCTCACATTTACCCTTACCCTAACCCTAACCCTAAACCTAATCCTAACCCTAACCCTAACCCTAACCCTAACCTTAACCCTAACCCTAACCCTAACAATTGCCCTTACACTAACCCTAACCCTAAACGTAACACCAACCCTAACCCTAACCCTAACCCTAACACTAACCCTAAATCTTACCCTTACCCTAAACCTAACCCTAACCCTTACCCTAAACCTAACCCTAAACCTAAACCTAACCCTAACTTTACCTAAACCCTAACACTCACCCTAACCCTTACCGTTACCCTTACCCTAACCCTAACCCTAACCCTAACCCTAAAACTTACCCTTACCCTAACTCTAACCCTAAAGCTAACCCTAACCCTTATCCTAACCCTAACCGTAACCCTAACCCTAACCCTTTACGTAACCCTAACACTAAACCTAACCCCTAACCCTAACCCTTACCCTAACCCTAACACTAAACCTAACCCCTAACCCTAACCCTAACCCTAATCCTTACCCTTACACTCACCCTAAACCTAACTCTAACCCTAACCGTAACTCTAACCCTAACCGTAACCCTTACCCTAACCGTAACCGTTACCCTAACCGTAACCCTTATCCTAACCCTAACCCTAACCCTAACGCTAACCCTTACCCTTACCCTAAACCTAACCCTAACAATTGCCCCAAACCTAACCCTAACCCTAAACCTAACACTAACCCTAACCCTAACCCTAACCCTTACCCTTACCCTAAACCTAATCCTAAACCTAACACTATCCAAAACCCTAATTCTAACCCCTAACCCCACCCCTAACCCTAACCCTTACCCTTATTCTAACCCTAACCCTAACACTTACCCTTACCCTAACGCCTACCCTAACCCTAACCCTAACCCTAACCCTAACCCTTATCCTTACACTAACCCTGAACCTAACCCTAACCCTAATCCTTACCCTTACTTTTACCCTAACCCTAACCCTAACCCTAAGCCTTACCCTTACCCTAAACCTAAATCTAAACCTTACCCTAAACCTATCCCTAACCCTAACCCTAACCCTAACACTGACCCCAACACATACCCTTAACCTAATGCTAACCCTAACCCTAACCGTAACCCTAAACCTAACCCTAACCGTACCCCTAACCCTTACCCTTACTCTAACCCTAACCCTAAACCTAACCCTAACCCTTACCCTTACCCTCACCCTAACACTAACGTTAACCCTAACACTAACCCTAACATTAACCCTAACCCTTATCCTTACCCTACCCATAAACCTAACCCTAAAGCTAACCCTAACCCTAAACCTAACCCTTACCCTTACCATAACTATAACCCTAAACCTAACCCTAACCCTTACCCTTACCCTAACCCTAACCCTAAACCTTACCCTAACCCAAAACCTAACCCTAACCTTAACCGTAACCCTTACCCTTTCCCTAACTGTAACCGTAAACATAACCGTAACCCTAACCCTAAACTTTACCCAACCCTAACCCCAATCCTAACCCTAACCCTTACCCTTACCCTAACCCTAAGGCTAACCCTAAACCTAAACCTAATTCTAACCCTAACCTTAACCCTAACCCTAACCCTAAACCTAACCCTAACCCTAACCCTAACCCTTACCCTAACCCTAAACTTAAACCTTAACCCTAACCCTAACCATAACCATAACCATAACACTTACCCTAAACCTAACTCTAACTCTAACCCTAACCCTAAACCTTACCCTAACCCTAAGCCTAACCCTAAACCTAACCCTTATCGTAACACTAACCCTAACATGAACCCTAAGCCTTAACCTAACCCAAACACTTACCCTCACCCCTAACCATAACCCATACCCTACCCTAAACTTAACCCTAACCCTAACCCCTAACCCTAACCCTAACCTAACCCGAACCCCAAAACCAGCCCTAACCCTAACTCTAACACTTAACATTATCCTAACCCTAACACTTACCCTTACCCTAACCCCTAATCTAACCCTAAACATTACCCTAAATCTTACCATAACCCTAAACCTAACCCTAATCCTAAACCTTACCCTTACAATAACCCTAAACCTAACCCTAACCCTAACCTTAACCCTAACACATACCCTTACCCTAACCCTAACCCTAACCCTAACCCTAAACCTTACCCTCACCTAAACCTAACCCTAATCCTTACCCTAAACCTAAGCCTAACCCTAACCCTAAGCTTAACCCTTACCTTTACCGTAACGCTAATCCTAACCGTAACCCTAACCCTAACCCTAACACATACCCTTACCCTAACCCTAACCCTAACCCTAACCGTAACCCTAAACCTAACCCTAAACCTAACCCTAACCCTACCCGTAACCCTAAACCAAACCCTAAACCTAACCCTAACACTAACCCTTACCCCAAACCTAACCTTAACCCCAACACTAAACGTAACCTTATCCCTAACCCCAACCTTGACCCTTAGCCTAACCCTAACCCTAAACCTAACCCTAACGCTAACCCTTACCCTAAACCTAACCCTAATCCTAACCTTAACTCTTACCCTTACCCTAAACCTAACCCTAACCCTAAAACAACCCGTAACCGTAACCGTTACCTTAACCCTAACCCTAAACTTTACCCAACCCTAACCCCAATCCTAACCCTAACCCTTACCCTTACCCTAACCCTAAGGCTAACCCTAAACCTATACCTAATTCTAACCCTAAGCCTAACCCTAACCCTAACCCTTCACCTAACCCTAACCCTTACCCTAACCATACCCCTAACCATAACCCTTAACTTTACCCTAACCCTAACCCTAAACCTAACCCTTACGCTTACCCTAACCCTAACCCTAACCTTAACTCTAAACCTAACCCTAACACTAACCCTTACCCTTACCCTAACCCTAACACTAAACCTAACCCTAACCCTAAACCTATCCCTAACCCTAACCTTTACCCTTACCCTAACCCCAACCCTAAACCTAACCTTAAACCTAACACTTACCCTAACGATATCCTTAAACCTAACCCTAACCCTAACCCTAACACTAACCTTAACCCTAACCCTAACCCTTACCCATACCCTAACCCTAACCCTAAACCTAACCCTTAACCTTACCCTAAGCCTAACCCTTACCCTAAGCCTAACCTTAACCCCAACACTAAACCTAACCCTAACCCTAAACCTAACCCTAACCCTTAACCTTACGCTAACCCAATCCCTACACCTAACATTAACCCTAACCATAACCCTTACCCTAACTCTAACCCTAAACCTAACCCTAACCCTTACACTTACCCTAACCCTAACCCTAACCGTAAAACTAACCCCAACCCTAACCTTAACCCTAACCCTAAACCTAACCCTTACCCTAACCTTAACCCCAACACTAAACCTAACCCTAACCCTAAACCTAACACTAACCCTAACCCTAACCCTTACCCTTACCCTAAACCTAAACCTAACTCTAATCCTAACCTTAACCCTAACATTAAACCTTACTCTACCCTAGCCCTTACCCTAACCCTAACCCTAACACTAACCTTAACTTTATCCCAAACCCTAAACCTAACTCTTACCCTTACCTTAACCCTAACCCTTAACCTTACCGTAACCCTAACGCTAACCTTAACCTTAACCCTAACTCTAACCCTAACCCTAACCTTAACCATAACCTTAACACTAATCCTAACCCTTACCTTTATCCTAACCCTAAACCTAAACAAACCATAACCCTACCTCTTACCCTTACCCTAACCCGAAACCTAATCCTAACCTGAACACTCAACCTTACCCTTACCCTAAACCTAACCCTAATCCTTACCCTAAACCTTCCCCGAAGCCTAACCCTAACTGTTACCCTTACCTTAACCCTAACCCTAATCCTAACCCTAATCCTAACACTAACCCTAACACATACACTTACCCTAACCCTAACCCTTAACCTAACCCTAACCCTAACCCTAATCCTTACCATAACCCTAAACTTAACCCTAGCCCTTACCCTAAACCTAACCCTAACCCTAACCTTAACCGTAACCCTAACCCTAACCCTAACCCCTAACCCTAACCGTAACCCTAACCCTAACCCTAACCCTTACCCTTACCCTAACCCTACCCTAAACCTAACCCTAACCTAACCCTAATCCTAACACCTAACCCTAAACCTAACCCTAACCCTTACCCTTACCCTAACCCTAAACCTAAACCTAATCCTAACCCTAATTCTAACCCTTAACCTAACCCTAACCCTAACCCTAAACCTAATCCTAACGCTAATCCTAACCCTTAACCTAACCCTAACCCTAACCCTAACCCTTATCCTAACCCTAACTCTAAACCTAACCCTTAACCTAAACCTAACCCTAACCCTAACCCTTACCCTTACCCTTACCCTAACTCTAATCCTAACCCTAACCCTTACCCTAACCCTAACCCTAAACCTAAACCTATCCTTATCCCTAACCCTAACCCTAACAATTGCCCCAACCCTAACCCTAACCCTAAACCTAACACTAACACGAACCCTAACCCTAACCCTAACCCTAACCCTTAACCTTACCCTAATCCTAACCCTAAACCTAACACTAACCGTAACCCTAACTCTAACGCCTAACCCTACCCCTAACCCTAACCCTTACCCTTATTCTAACCCTAACCCTAACACTTACCCTTACCCTAACGACTAACCTAACCCTAACCCTAACCCTAACCCTTACCCTAACCCTAACCCTTATCCTTAAGCTAACCCTGAATCTAACCCTAACCCTAATCCTTACCCTTACCCTAACCCTAACCCTAACCCTAACCGTAACCCTAAACCTAAACCTAACCCTAACCCTAACCCTAACCCTACCCCTAACCCTTACACTTACCCTAACCCTAACCCTAAACCTAACCCTAACCCTTACCCTTACCATCATCCTAACACTAACGTTAACCCTAACTCTAACCCTAAAACCCTAACATTAACCCTAACCCTTATCCTTACCCTAACCATAACCCTAACCCTAAACCTAAAACCTAAGCCTAAACCTAACCCTTACCTTTACCATAACTATAACCCTAAACCTAACCGTAACCCTTACCCTTACCCTAACCCTAACCCTAAGCCTTACCTAACCCTAACCCTAACCCTAACCTTAACCCTAAACCTAAACCTAACAATTGCCCCAACCCTAAACCTACCCCTAAACCTAACCCTAACCCTAAACCTAACCCTTACCCTTTCCCTAACCGTAACCCTAAACTTAACCGTAACCCTAACCCTAAACCTTACCCTAACCCTAACCCCAATCCTAACCCTAACCCTTACCCTTACCCTTACCCTAACCCCAAGGCTAACCCTAAACCTAAACCTAAATCTAACCCTAACCTTAACCCTAACCCTAGCCCTAACCCTAACCCTAACCCTAATGCTTACCCTTACCCTAAACTTAAACCTTAACCCTTACCCTAACCCTAACCCTAACCCTAACCCTAACACTTACCCTAAACCTAACTCTACCTCTAACCCTAACCCCAATCCTAACCCTAACCCTTACCCTTACCCTAACCCTAAGGCTAACCCTAAACCTAAACCTGAATCAAACCCTAACCTTAACCCTAACCCTAACCCTGAACCTAAAACTAACCCTAACCCTAACCCTAACCCTTACCCTAACCCTAAACTTAAACCTTAACCCTTACCCTAAACCTAACCCTAACCCTAACACTTCCCCTAACCCTAACTCTAACCCTAACCCCAACCATTACCCTAACCCTACCCCAAACCCTAACCCTTACCCTTATTCTAACCCTAACCCTAACACTTACCCTTACCCTAACGACTAACCTAACCCTAACCCTAACCCTAACCCTTACCCTAACCATAACCCTTATCCTTAAGCTAACCCTGAATCTAACCCTAACCCTAATCCTTACCCTTACCCTAACCCTAACCCTAACCCTAACCGTAACCCTAAACCTAACCCTAACCCTAACCCTAACCCTACCCCTAACCCTTACACTTACCCTAACCCTAACCCTAAACCTAACCCTAACCCTTACCCTTACCCTCATCCTAACACTAACGTTAACCCTAACTCTAACCCTAAAACCCTAACATTAACCCTAACCCTTATCCTTACCCTAACCATAACCCTAACCCTAAACCTAAAACCTAAGCCTAAACCTAACCCTTACCCTTACCATAACTATAACCCTAAACCTAACCCTAACCCTTACCCTTACCCTAACCCTAACCCTAAACCTTACCCTAACCCTAACCCTAACCCTAACCTTAACCCTAACCCTAAACCTAACAATTGCCCCAACCCTAAACCTAACCCTAAACCTAACCCTAACCCTAAACCTAACCCTTACCCTTTCCCTAACCGTAACCCTAAACTTAACCGTAACCCTAACCCTAAACCTTACCCTAACCCTAACCCCAATCCTAACCCTAACCCTTACCCTTACCCTTACCCTAACCCTAAGGCTAACCCTAAATGTAAACCTAAATCTAACCCTAACCTTAACCCTAACCCTAGCCCTAACCCTAACCCTAACCCTAATGCTTACCCTTACCCTAAACTTAAACCTTAACCCTTACCCCAACCCTAACCCTAACCCTAACCCTAACACTTACCCTAAACCTAACTCTACCTCTAACCCTAACCCCAATCCTAACCCTAACCCTTACCTTTACCCTAACCCTAAGGCTAACCCTAAACCTAAACCTGAATCAAACCCTAACCTTAACCCTAACCCTAACCCGGAACCTAAAACTAACCCTAACCCTAACCCTAACCCTTACCCTAACCCTAAACTTAAACCTTAACACTTACCCTAAACCTAACCCTAACCCTAACACTTCCCCTAACCCTAACTCTAACCCTAACCCCAAACATTACCGTAACCCTAACCCTAACCCTAAACCTAACCCTTATCGTAACACTAATCCTAACATTAACCCTAACCCTTAACCTAACCCTAACACTTACCCTAACCCCTAACCATAACCCATATCCTAACCCTAACCCTAACCCTAACCCCTAACCCTAACCCGAACCTGAACCCAAACCCTAACCCTAACCCTAACTCTAACACTTAACATTATCCTAACCCTAACCCTAAGCCTAACACTTACCCTTACCCTAACCCCTACTCTAACCCTAACCCTTACCCTAAACTTTACCCGAACCCTAACCCTAAACCTAACCCTAATCCTAACCCTTACCCTTACAATAACCCTAAAACTAAACCTACCCTAACCTTAACCCTAACACTTACCCTTACCCTAACCCTAACCCTAACCCTAAACCTTACCCTTACCTAAACCTAACCCTAATCCTTACCCTAAACCTAACCCTAACCCTAAACCTAACCTTAACCCTTACCCTTACCGTAACGCTAATCGTAACCCTAACCCTAACACATACCCTTACCCTAACCCTAACCCTAACTCTAACCGTAAACCTAAACCTAACCCTAAACCTAACCCTAACCCTAAGCGTAACCCCAAACCTAACCCTAAACCTAACCCTAACCCTAACCCTAAACCTAACCTTAACCCCAACACTAAACCTAAACCTATCCCTAACCCCAACCTTTACCCTTACCCTAACCCTAACCCTAAACCTAACCCTAACGCTAACCCTTACCTTAAACCTAACCCTAATAGTAACCTTAAATCTTACCCTTACACTAAACCTAACCCTAACCCTAAAAGGAACCCTAAACGTTACCTTAACCCTAACCCTTACCCTTACCCTAACCTTAACCTAACCCTAAACCTAAACCTAAACCTAACCCTAACCCTAACACATACCCTAACCCTAACCCTAATCCTAACGCTTACCCTAACCTTAACCCTAACTTTAACACTTACCCTAACCCTAACCCAAACCCTACTCCTAACCCTTTCCCTAACTCTAACCAAACCCTAACGCTAACCCCTAACTCTAACCCTTAACCTAACACTAACCCTAACCCGAACCCTTAACCTAAACCTAAACCTTACCCTAACCATAACCCTAACCATAACCCTTACCCTTACCCTAACCCTAACCCTAAACCTAACCCTTACCCTTACCCTAACCCTAACCCTAACCTTAACGCTAAACCTAACCCTAACACTAACCCTTACCCTTACCCTAACCCTAACCCTAAACTTAACCCTAACCCTAAACCTATCCCTAACCCTAACCTTTACCCTTACCCTAACCCTAACCCTAAACCAAAACCTTACCCTTACCCTAACCCTAACACTAACCTTAATGCTAACTCTA
Organism: Megascapheus bottae; assembly: GCA_024803745.1. Taxonomy (NCBI): domain Eukaryota; kingdom Metazoa; phylum Chordata; class Mammalia; order Rodentia; family Geomyidae; genus Megascapheus; species Megascapheus bottae. The sequence goes on along the minus strand of JANJXV010000056.1, from coordinate 1,694,661 downwards.
ACCCTAACCCTAACCCTTACACTAACCTAAACACTAACCCTTACCCTTAACCTAAACCTAACCCTAAACCTAACCCTAACCCTAAACTTAACACAAACCTTTACCCTCACCCTAACCCTAACCCTAACCCTAAACCTAACCCTAACCCTAACCCTAACCCTTCCCCTTACCCTAACCCTAAACCTAACCCTAACCCTAACCCTAACCCTAACCCTTCCCCTTACCCTAACCCTAACCCTAACCATAATCCTTAACCTAACTCTTAACCTAACCCTAACCCTAAACCTAACCCTAACCCTAAAACTTACCCTTACCCTAACTCTAACCCTAAACCTAACCCTAACCCTTATCCTAACCCTAACCCTAAACCTAACCCTTAACCTAAACCTAACCCTAACCCTAACCCATACCCTTACCCTATCGCTAACCCTAACCCAAATCATTACCGTACGCTTACCCTATCCCTAACCTTATCCCAACCCTAACCCTATCACTAAACCCTAACCCAAATCATTAACGTAACCGTAACCCTAACCCTAACCCTAACCCTAAACCTTACCCTTACCCTAAGCATAACTCTAACCCTAACCCGAACCCTAAACCTAACTCTTACCCGAACCCTAACCCTAAAGTTACCCTGACCCTAACCCTAACCCTAACCCTAACCTTAACCTTAACGCTAACCCTAACCCTAACCCTAATCCTTACCCTTACCATAACTCTAACCATAAACCTAACCCTAACACTAAACCTAACACTAACTCTAACACTTACCCTAACCCTAACCCTAATCCTAACCCTACCCTTACCATTACCCTAATCTTAACGCTAACCCTAAACCTTACCCTAACCCTAACCTTAACCCTAACCCTTACCCTTATCCTAACCCTAAACCTAAACCTAACCCTAAACCTAACACTAACCCTAACCCTTACCTTTACCCTTACCCTAACCCTAACCCTAACCCTATACTTAACCCTAACTCTAACCCTAACCCTTACCCTAACCATAACCCTAACACTAACCTCCCCCTTACCCTTACCCTAATCCTAACGCTAACCTTAACCCTAACCCTAACCCTCACCCTTACCCTTACCCTATCCCTAACCCTAAACCTAACCCTAACCTAACCCTAACCCTAACACCTAACCCTAACCATAACCTTAACACTTAAACTTACCCTAACACTAACCCTAACCCTAACCCTAACCCTAACCCTAACCCTAACACTTACCCTAACCCTCACCCTAAACCTAACCCTAATTCTTACCCTTACCCTAACCCTAACCCTTACCCTAAACTTAACCCTAAACCTAACCCTATCCCTAACCCTTACCCTTACTCTAAGCCTAACCCTAAACCTAACATTAACCCTAACCCTTACCTTTAACCTAACCCTAACACTTTCCCTTACCCTACCACTAACACTAACCCTAACCCTTACCCTAAACCTAACCCTAACCCTTACCCTTTCCCTAACCCTAACCCTAACTCTAACACTAACCTTTACCCTTAACCTAACCCTAAACCTAACCGTAACACTAACCTTAAATCTAACCCTAACCCTAACCCTAACACTTACCCTAACCCTAACCTTAACCCTAACCCTAACCCTTACCCTTACCCTAATCCTAAACCTAACGCTAACCCTAACCCTTACCCTTACCCTAACGCTAAACCTAACCTTAACCCCAACCCTAAATCTAACCCTAACCCTAACCCTAACCTTACCCTAACCCCAACCCTTACCCTAACCCTAAACTTAACTCCAACACTAAACCTAACCCTAACCCTAAACTTAACCCTAAACCTTACCCTTACCCTAAACCAAATCCTAACCCTTACCCTAACCCTAACCCTAAAACTAAACCTAACCCTTACCCTAAACCTAACCCTAACACTAACCCTAACCCTTCCCCTTCCCCTAACCCTAAACCTAACCCTAACCCTAACCCTTACCCTAAGCCTATTTCTCACCCTAACCCGAAACCTAAACCTAACCCTTGCCCTAATCCTAACCCTAACCCTTACCCTAACCCTAACGCTAACCCTAACTTTAACCCTAACGCTAATCATAACCCTAATCCTAATTCTTACCCTTACCCTAACCCTAACCCTAACCCTAACCCTAACCCTAACCCTTACACTATCCCTAACCCTTACCCTTACCCTAAGCCTAACCCTAAACCTAACACTAACCCTAAACCTTACCTTTACCCTCACCATAACCCTATCCCTAACCCTACCCCTCACCCTTACCCTATCCCTAACTCTAACCTTAACCCTAACCCTAACCTTAACCCTAACCCTTACCCTTACCCTAACCCTAACCCTAAACCTAACCCTAACCCTAACCCTATCCCTAAACCTAACCCTTACCCTTACCCTAACCCTAACCTTAAACCTAACCCTAAACGTATCCCCTAATCCTAACCCTAACCCTAACCCTTACCCTTACCCTAACCCTAACCCTAACTCTAACACTAACCCTTACCCTTATCCTAACCCTAACATTAAACCTAACCCTAACCCTAACCCTAACCCTAACCTTAACCCTAACCCTACCATAACACTTACCCTAACACTAACCTTAAACCTAATCCTAACCCTAACCCTAACACTAACCCTAACCCTAACCTTAACCCTAACCCTAAGCCCTACCCTTACTCTATCCCTAACCCTAACCGTAACCCCTACCCTTACCCTAACCCTAAACCTAACCTTAACCCAACCCTAAATCTAACCCTCACCCTAATCCTAAACCTTACCATAACCCTAACCCTAACCATAATCCTTACCCTAACCCTAAACCTAACCTTAGCCCTTAACCTAACCCTAAACCTAACCCTAACCCTAACCCCTAACCCTAACCCGTAACCTAATCCTAACCCTAACCCTAACCCTAACCCTAAACCTAAACCTAACTCTAATCCTAAACTTAACCCTAACTAAAACCTCACCCTACCCTAGCCCTTACCCTAACCCTAACCCTAACCCTAACACTAATCTTAACCTTAACCGTAAACCTAAACCTAACCCTTAACCTTACCCTAACCCTAAAACTTACCCTTACCCTAACTCTAACCCTAAACCTAACCCTAACCCTTATCCTAACCCTAACCCTAAACCTAACCCTTAACCTAAACCTAACCCTAACCCTAACCCTTACCCTTACTCTATTGCTAACCCTAACCCTAACCCTAACCCTTACAGTAACCCTTACCCTTACCCTTACTCTATCCCTAACCTTATCCCAACACTAACCCTATCCCTAAACCCTAACCCAAATCATTAACGTAACCCTAACCCTAACACTAAACCTTACCCTTACCCTAAGCATAACTCTAAACCTAACACGAACCATAACCCTAACTCTTACCCGAACCCTAACCCTAAAGTTTACCCTAACCCTAACCCTTACCCTAACCTTAACCCTAACGCTAACCCTAACCCTAACCCTAATCCTTACCCTTACCCTAACTCTAACCCTAAACCTAACCCTAATCCTAAACCTAACACTAACCCTAACACTTACCCTAATCCTAACCCTAATCCTAACCCTACCCTTACCATTACCCTAATCCTAACCCTAAACCTAAACCTAACCCTAAACCAAACACTAACCCTAACCCTTACCTTTACCCTTACCCTAACCTTAACCCTAACCCTAAACTTAACCCTAACCCTAAACCCTAACCCTTACCCTAACCATAACCCTAACACTAACCTCCCCCTTACCCTTACCCTAACCCTAACGCTAACCTTAACCCTAACCCTAACCCTAACCCTAACCCTTACCCTTACCCTATCCCTAACCCTAAAACTAACCCTAACCTAACCCTAACACTAACACCTAACCCTAATCATAACCCTAAAACTTAAACTTATCCTAACACTAACCCTAACCCTAACCCTAATCCTAACACTTACCCTAACCCTCACCCTAATCCTAACCCTAATTCTTACCCTTACCCTAACTCTAACCCTTACCCTTTCCCTAACCCTAACCCTAACTCTAACACTAACCCTTAACCTTAACCTAACCCTAACCCTAAACCTAACCCTAACCCTAACCATAACACTAACCTTAAATCTAACCCTAACCCTAACCATAACACTTACCCTAACCCTAACCTTAACCCTAACCCTAACCCTTACCCTTACCCTAACCCTAAACCTAACCCTAACCCTAACCCTAACCCTTACCCTTACCCTAACCCTAAACCTATCCTTAACCCCAACCCTAAATCTAACCCTAACCCTAAACCTAACCTTATCCTAACCCTAACCCTTAACCTAACCCTAAATTTAACCCCAACACTAAACGTAACCCTAACCCTAAAGGTAACCCTAAACCTTACCCTAACCCTAATGCTAACCCTAACCTTAACCCTAACGCTAATCATAACCCTAACCCTAATTCTTACCCTTACCCTAACCCTAACCCTAAACCTAACCCTAACCCTAACCCTAACCCTAACCCTTACACTATCCCTAACCTTTACCCTTACCCTAAGCCTAACCCTAAACCTAACACTAACCCTAAACCTTACTTTACTCTAACCCTAACCCTATCCCTAACCCTACCCCTTACCCTTACCCTATCCCTAACCCTAACCTTAACCCTAACCCTAAACTTAACCCTAACCCTTACCCTTACCCTAACCCTAACCATAAACCTAACCCTAAACCTAACCCTATCCCTAACCCTAACCCTTACCCTAACCCTAACCTGAAACCTAACCCTATACATATCCCCTAATCCTAACCCTAACCCTAACCCTTACCCTTACCCTAACCCTAACCCTAACTCTAACACTAACCCTTACCCTTATCCTAACCCTAACATTAAACCTAACCCTAACCCTAACCCTAACCCTAACCTTAACCATAACCCTAACCCTAACACTTACCCTAAACCTAACCTTAAACCTAATCCTAACCCTAACCCTAACACTAACCCTAACCCTAACCTTAACCCTAACCCTAACCCTTACCCTTACTCTAACCCTAACCCTAACCCTAACCGTAACCCCTACCCTTACCCTAACCCTAAACCTAACCTTAAACACAAACCTAAATCTAACCCTCACCCTAATCCTAAACCTTACCCTAACCCTAACCCTTAACCTAACCCTAACCTTAACCCTAACCCTAACCCTTACCCTTACCCAAACCCTAATTGTAATTCTAACCCTTACCCTTAACCTAACCCTAAACCTAACCCTAACCCCAACCCTAAATCTGACCCTAACCATAACCCTAAATCTTACCCTAGCCCTACCCCTTACCCTAACCCTAACCTTATTCCCAACACTAAACCTAACCCTAAACCTAAAACTAACCCTAACCCTTACCCTAACCCAAACCCTAAACGTAACCCTTACCATAACCATAACCCTTGCCCTAACCCTAACCCTAATCCTAACCCTAACTCTTACCCTTACCCTAACACTAACCCTAACCCTAAAACTAACCCCAATCCTAATCTTAACAGTAACCCTAATCCTAACCCTTACCCTAACCCTAACCCTAATCCTAACCCTAACCCTTCCCTTACCCTAACCCCAACCCTAAATCTAACACTAACCTTAACCCTAAACCTAACCCTAAACATAACCCTATCCCTAACCCTAACACTTACCCTTACCCTAAACCTAACCCTAACCCTAACCCTAACCTAACCCTAACCCTAAACCTAACCCTAACCCTAACCGTTACCCTAACCTTAAACCTAACCCTAACCCTAACCCTAACACTTACCCTAACCCTAACCTTAACCGTAACCCTAACCCTTACCCTTACCCTAACCCTAAACCTAACCTTAACCCCAACCCTAAATCTGACCCTAACCCTAACCCTAACCCTAACACTATCCCTAACCCTATCCCTATCCCGAACACTTACTCTAACCCCTACCCTAGCCCTAACCCTAACCCTAAACTTTACCCTAAGCCTAACCCTAAACCTTAACCTTACTGTAACCCAAATCCTAACCCTAAACCTAACCTGAAACCTAAACCTAACCCTTACCCTAATCTAACCCTAACCCTTACCCTAACCCTAACCCTAACCCTAACCTTAACCATAACGCTAACCCTAACCCTAACCCTAATCCTTACCCTTACCCTAACCCTAACCCGAACCCTAACCCTAAACCTAACCCTAACCCTAACCCTAACACTATCCCTAACCCTAACCCTATCCCTAACACTTACTCTAATCCCTACCCTAGCCCTAACCCTAACCCTAAACCTTACCCTAAGCCTAACCCTAACCCTAACCCTTACCCGTATCCTAACCCTAAACCTAACCCTAACCTTAACCAGAACCCTAACCCTAACCCTTACCCTTAACCTCAACCTAACCCTAACCCTAAACCTTACCCTTACCCTAACCCTATCCATAACCCTAACCCTTAAGCCTACACTAACCCTAACCCTAACCCTAAACTTAGCCTAACCCTAACCCTAACCCTAACCCTAACCCTAACTTAACCCTAACCCTAACCCTAACCCTAACCCTTACCCTAACCCTAACCCTAAAACTAACCCTAACCCTAACCTTAACCGTAACCCTCCCCTAACCCTTACCCTAACCCTAACCCTAATCCTAAACCTAACCCTTACACTTACCCTAAACCTAATCCTAACCCTAAAACTAACCCTAACCCTAACCTTAACCCTAACCCTTACCCTTAACCTAACCATAACCCTAAAACTAACCCTAACCCTAACCCTAACCCTAACCCTAATCCTTACCCTAACCCTAACCCTAACTCTAACCCTTACCCTAACCCTAATCCTAACCCCTAACCCTAAACCTTAACCTAACCCTAACCCTACCCCTAACCCTAACGTTACCCTTACCCTAAACCTAAACCTAACTCTAACCCTAAACGTAACACTAACCCTAATCCTAACCCTTACCCTAACCCTAACCCTTACCCTAATCCTAACTCTAAACCTAACCCTAACCTTAACCCTAACCCAAACCTTACCCTTACCCTAAACCTTACCCTAACCCTAACCCCAACCCTAACCCTAACACATACCCTAACAATAACCCTAACCCTAATCCTTACCCTTACCCTAACTATAAGCCTAACATTAACCATAACCATACCCTAACCCTAACCCTTAACTTAACCCTACCCCCAAACCTAACTCTTATCCATACCCTAACCCTAACCCTAAACCTAACACTAACCCTAACCCCTTACCCCAACCCTAACCCTAACCCTAACCCTAACACATACCCTAACAATAACCCTAACCCTAATCCTTACCCTTACCCTAACCCTAACCCTAACCTTAACCCTTACCCTAACCCTAACCCCAACACTAAACCTAACTGTAACCATAACCCTTACAATATCCCCAAACTTAAACCGAACACTAAACCTAAGCCTAACCCTAACACTAACCCTTACCCTTACCCTACACCTAACCTTAACCTTAACCCTGACCCTTACACTTACCGTAATGCTAAACCTAACCCTAACCCTTACCCTAACCCTAACCCTAACCTTAACCCCAACCATAACCCTAACCCCTAACCCTAACCCTTATCCTAACACTAATCCTACCCCTAACCCTAAAACTTACCCTTACCCTAACCCTAACCCTAACCCTAAAACTAACACTTACCCTAACCCTAACCCTAACAATAACCCTTACCCTTACCCTAACTCTGAGCCTAACTTTAACCATAACCATAACCCTAACGCTAACCCTTACCCTAACCCTACCCTAAACCTAACCCGATCCCTAACCCTATCCCTAACCCTAACTCTTATCCTTACCCTAACTTTAACCCTGAAACTAACACTAAACGTAACCCCTAACTCTAACCGTAACCCTCACCGTAACCCTAACCCTTGCCCTTACCCTAACCCTAACACTAACCCTAATCCTTACCCTAACCCTAACCCTAAACTTAACCCCAACCCTAACCCTAAACCCTAACCCTAACCCTTACCCTAACCCTATCACTAACCTTAACCCCAACCCTCACCCTAAACCCTAACCCTAACCCTTAACCTAACCCTAACCCTAAAACTTACCCTTACCCTAACCCTAATCCTAACCCGAACACTAACCCTAACCCCTAACCCTAACTGTAACCCTAACCCTAACCCTAACCTTACCCTTACCCTAACCATAAACCTAACCCTAATCCTTACCCTATCCCTAAACCTAACCCTACACCTTATTCTTTCCCTAACCGTAACCCTAAACCTAACCCTAACCCTTACCCTTACCCTAACCCTAACCTTAACTTTAATGCTAACCCTTACCCTTACCCAAACCCTAATCATAACTGTAACGCTTACCCTAACCCTAACCTTAACCCCAAATCTAAACCTAACCCTAACCCTAACCATAACCCTAACCCTAATCCTAACCCTTACCCTTTCTCTTACCCTAGCCCTAACCCTAACCCTAACCCCAACACTAACCCCAACCCTAACCCTAACCCTTACCCTAACCCTAACCTTAACCCCAACACTAAACCTAAAACTACCACTAACCCTAACCCTAAACCTTATCGTTAACCTAACCCTAACCCTAAACCTAACCTTAACCCTAACCCTTACCCTTACCCTTACCCTAACCCTAACCCTAACCTTAACCCCAACTCTAAACCTAACCCAAACCCTAAACCTTATCCTTACCCTAACCCTAACCGTAACCTTACCCCTAACCCTAACCCTTAGCCTTACCCAAACCCTAACCCTAACCTTAACCCCAACCCTAAACCTAACTCTAACCCTAACTCTATCCCTTACCCTAACCTAACCCTAACCCTAACCCTTACCCTAACACTTACTCTAACCTCAAACCTAACCCTAAGCCGTACCCTTAACCTAACCCTAACCCTAACCATAACCCCAACCCTAAACCTAACGCTAACCCTAAACCTATCCCTTACCCTAACCTAACCACAACCTTAACCCCAACCCTAAACCTACCCCTAACCCTAACCATAACCCTTACCCTAACCCTAACCCTAACCCTAACCCCTACCCTAGCTCTAACACTAACCCTAACCCTAAACCTTACCCTAACCCTACCCTAACACTTACCCTAACCCTAACCTAACCCTTACCCTAACCTAACCCTAATCCTTACCCTAACTCGAACCCTTACCCTTACCCTAAACCTAACCCTAACCCTAACCCTTACCCTTACCTTAACCCTAACCCTAACCTAACCCTTATCCTTACCCTAACGCTAACCCTAACCCTAAACCTTACCCTTACCCTAACCCTAACCCTAAACCTAACCCTAATCCTAACCCTAACCCTTACCCTTACCCTAACCCTAAACCTAACCCTAAACCTTACCCTAAGCCTAACCCTTACCCTAACACTAACCTTAACCCCAACACTAAACCTAACCCTAACCCTAAACCTAACCCTAACCCTTAACCTTACCCTAACCCAATCCCTAACCCTAACCCTAACCCTAACCATAACCCTTACCCTACACCTAACCCTAATCCTAACTCTAACCCTTAACTTACCCTAACCCTAACCCTAACCGTAAAACTCACCCCAACCCTAACATTAACGCTAACCCTAACCCTAACCCTTACCCTAACCCTAACCCTAATCCTAACCCTACCCCTTCCCCTTACCCTAACCCTAACCCTAAAG
>JANJXV010000056.1:1677500-1680000 GCA_024803745.1 Megascapheus bottae | reverse complement strand
TAACACTAACCTTAACCCTAACCCTAACCCTTACCCATACCCTAACCCGAACAATAACCCTAAACCTAACCCTTAATCTTACCCTAAGCCTAACCCTTACCCTAACCCTAACCTTAACCCCAACACTAAACCTAACCCTAACCCTAACCCTAAACCTAACCCTAACCCGTAACCTTACCCTAACCTAATCCCTACACCTATCATTAACCCTAACCATAACCCTTACCCTAACCCTAACCCTAATCCTAACCCTAACCCTTACACTTACCCTAATCCAATTCATAAACCTAACCCTAACCTTAACCATAACCCTTACCCTAACTCTAACCCTAAACCTAACCCTAACCCTTACACTTACCCTAACCCTAACCCTAACCGTAAAACTAACCCCAACCCTAACCTTAACCCTAACCCTTAACCTAACCCTTACCCTAACCTTAACCCCAACACTAAACCTAACCCTAACCCTAAACCTAACAATAACCCTAAACCTAACCCTTACCCTTACTCTAAACCTAAACCTAACTCTAATCCTAACCTTAACCCTAACTCTAAACCTCACTCTACCAGAGCCCTTACCCTAACCCTAATCCTAACCCTAACACTAACCTTAACTTTAACCCTATCCCTAAAGCTAACTCTTACCCTTACCTTAACCCTAACCCTTAACCTTACCGTAACCCTAACGCTAACCTTAACCTTAACTCTAACTCTAACCCTAACCCTAACCTTAACCATAACCTTAACACTAATCCTAACCCTTACCTTTATCCTAACCCTAAACCTAACCCTAACCCTAACCCTAACTCTTACCCTTACCCTAACCCGAAACCTAATCCTAACCTGAACACTCAACCTTACCCTTACCGTAAACCTAACCCTAACCCTTACCCTAAACCTTCCCCGAAGCCTAACCCTAACTCTTACACTTACCTTAACCCTAAACCTAATCCTAACCCTAATCCTAACACTAACCCTAACACATACACTTACCCTAACCCTAACCCTTAACCTAACCCTAATCATAACCCTAATACTTACCATAACCCTAACCTTAAACCTAGCCCTTACCCTAAACCTAACCCTAACCCTAACCTTAACCGTAACCCTAACCCTAACCCTAACCCCTAACCCTAACCGTAACCCTAACCCTAACCCTTACCCTTACCCTAACCCTACCCTAAACCTAACCCTAACCAAACCCTAACCCTAACACCTAACCCTAAACCTAACCCTAACCCTTACCCTTACCCTAACCCTAACCCTAAACCTAATCCTAACCCTAATCCTAACCCTTAACCTAACCCTATCCCTAACCCTAACCCTTATCCTAACCCTAACTCTAAACCTAACACTTAACCTAAACCTAACCCTAACCCTAACCCTTACCCTTACCCTTACCCTAACTCTAATCCTAACCCTAACCCTTACCCTAACCCTAACCCTAAACCTAACCCTTAACCTAAACCTAAACCTCACCCTACCCTAACCCTTACCCTTAACCTAACCCTAACCCTAAACCTAACCCTAACCCTAAACCTAACCCTAAACTTATCCCAAACCCTAACCCTAACAATTGCCCCAACCGAAACCCTAACCCTAAACCTAACACTAACACGAACCCTAACCCTAACCCTAACCCTAACCCTTAACCTTACCCTAATCCTAACCCTAAACCTAACACTAACCCTAACCCTAACTCTAACCCCTAACCCTAACCCTAACCCTAACCCTTAACCTTACCCTAATCCTAACCCTAAACCTAACACTAACCCTAACCCTAACCCTAACTCTAACCCCTAACCCTACCCCTAACCCTAACCCTTACCCTTATTCTAACCCTAACCCTAACACTTACCCTTACCCTAACAACTAACCTAACCCTAACCCTAACCCTAACCCTTACCCTAACCCTAACCCTTATCCTTAAGCTAACCCTGAAAATAACCCTAACCCTAATCCTTACCCTTACCCTAACCCTAACCCTAACCCTAAGCCTTACCGTTACGCTAAACCTAACTCTAACCCTTACCCTAAACCTATCCCGAACCTTAACCCTAACCCTAACACTGACCCCAACACATACGCTTACCCTAACCCTAACCCTAACCCTAACCGTAACCCTAAACCTTAACCTAACCCTAACCCTAACCCTAACCCTAACCCTAACCGTAACCCTAAACCTAACCCTAACCCTAACCCTACCCCTAACCCTTACCCTAACCTAACCCTAAACCTTACCCTAACCCTAACCCTAACCCTAACCTTAACCCTAACCCTAAACCTAACAATTGCCCCAACCCTAAACCTAACCCTAAACCTAACCCTAACCCTAAACCTAACCCTTACCCTTTCCCTAACCGTAACCCTAAACTTAACCATAACCCTAACCCTAAACCTTACCCTAACCCTAACCCCAATCCTAACCCTAACCCTTACCCTTACCCTTACCCTAACCCTAAGGCTAACCCTAAACCTAAACCTAAATCTAACCCTAACC